>PVJH01022172.1:0-37180 GCA_004026705.1 Nesogale talazaci | reverse complement strand
TAAATAAGACAGGCTGGATGAACAGTCTGGAGGTGAAAACGATAGGACTGATGGTTCCGGGGCGTGGGCCATGGCTGAAGGGGAGGAGAGGGAAAGGAGATGGTGTTGACCAGCCCAGGGATAAGGGGATATCAATTGATCCAAAATTAGAGACAAGGTAGGTAGAGAAGTCCAATAGAGATTGATCAAGAGTAATGTAACAGAGAGAAAATACTGAAACCCAAATGGAGGCTGAACATGATAGTAGGACTAGAGGAAATTAAAGGAAATAGAGGAAAGAATTGGGGGTAAAGGACATTTATAGAGGTTTAAAAACAGGCATGTACATAAGTGCATATATTTATATATGACGATGGGGGAAATAGATCAACAAACATATACTTATAGGCTTAGTAGAAGAGCAGATGGGCATTGGACCTCCACTCAAGTACTTCCTCAGTGCAAGAACACTTTGTCTATTAAATTGGCCATTCCATGATGCTCACCTTCCTGACACGATCACTGAAAACAAATGTGTGCATAAATAAAGGTGGTGAAGAAAGCTGATGGTGCCTGGCTATTAAAAGATGTAGCATCTGGGGTCTTAAAGGCTTGAATAAACAAGTGGCCATCCAGCTCAGAAGCAACAAAGCCCACATGGAAGAAGCACACCAGCCTGTGTGACCACGAAGGGATTGAAGGGATCCAGTATCAGGCATCAAAGAACTAAAATTATATCATTATTAATGAGGGGGAATACAGATTGGGGACCCAAAGCCCATCAATAGGTGAAGCAACATCCTTTCAGAAGGGCTGCAGGGAGGAGATAAGTCAGTTAAAGTACAGTGTAGTAACAACGAAATATGCATCTTACCTCTAGTTCTCAAATGCTTCCTCCCACCCACTATCATGCTCCCAGTTCTACCAGACAAGTCCGACTAAAGCAGGGGATGTACACTGGAGTCAGAAACATGGGGAATTTAGGATAGCTGTTCCCTCAGGACTAGTGATGGGAGTGGAGATACTGGGAGGGTGGAGGGATGGTGGAGTAGAAAGAGGGAACCAATTTCAGGGATCTACATATCACCTCCTCTCTGGGGCACAGACAACAGGGAAGTGAGTGAAGGAACACATTGGGCAGTGTACGATATGAAAAAACAGTAACAATTTGTAAATTATTAAAGGTCCAAGGGGGGGGTAGGGAAATATGGGGAGCTGGAACTGGGGGCCTGGGTGGAGGGTGGATGTTTTGGGAGTGATGATGGCATCAAGTGTGCCATCAATTGATGGCCTGTATTGCATACAATTGGTGGATGTATGGATCGTGAGGGGAGGTGTATGAGCCCCCAATAAAATGATTCATTGCAAAAAGGGGGGGAGGGGAAAGAGGAGCTTATACCAAGGGCTCAAGTGGAAAATGTTTGGAAATGAATGTGGCAACACGTGTGCAAATGTGCTTGATACAGGTGATGCATGGAATGTTATAATAGCTGGAAGAGCCCCCAATAAAATTATTTTTTAAAAAAGATGTGTGTGGGAGCTGAGTGGTTGAGTGCGGGACTGGGGCCTGCAAGCTTGGCAGTTCAAATCCAGCGGCGGCTCTCAGGAGCAGCACTGGGTGGCACCCACGACCTCCAGAGGCCGTGATGCCCCCCCCCAAAAAAGGAAAAAAGATGTGTGTGTGATGTGTGTTGTACAACTTTAAGGAAAGCCACGCCTTCATTCCGTCCCTAATTTTCTCCACGACTCTGTCTTTTGTGCAGTTGGCTGCAGCCAGCCGGCTGAGGTTCCCTCTTCCCCTCACAGCTCCTGACCGCCATGCGCAGCAGTTCTCCAACGACTTCTCTTTGTAAACAAGCTGTGGCACTGCCCGGAGGAGCTGCTAGGGACCAACCTAATGTTCACCAGAAAGGGGAGAACCCCACACAGATCTCTTAGCACGGAGCAGATGACCCAGGAAAGTCATTTCCCTTCCGTCCCCTTTCAGGAATAGACGCGCTTCCACAAGAAGAGGGGACTTTGGGATAAAGGTAGTATGTGGGTGTTTTTTGAAGCCGGGGCACTCGGTGATGCCGCTGGAGAGAAGTCATATTGTGTCGCAGCTGCTTTTGTTCATGGTGTGGCCGCTAGCCAATTCCAATTCATAATCACCCTGGATGACAGACTAGCACTTCCCCACAGGGTCTCTCTCCTGAGCTGCCATCTCCCCGGGAGCAGATTCCCAACATGGCAGGGAGACGGGACCACTGTCACTGTCCCACCACCTGGGCTTCTGGAAACTCGGGCTCACACCAAACTCAAGGCTCAGGACAACTTTACAGGCCACGTGGTTGATGCTGCCAGGTGTCATCCCTCACTTCCAATATTTTTAAGGCAGTCTTCTTGGCACATATATCACACTTCCTACAATGGGGAAGAGTCATCACCACACTCCATTGTAGAACATTTTTTCTTTCTTGTGTTCTTCCTTTTTAGCTCCCCATTCTCCCACCCCCAATCTCCCCTGCCCCACTCCCAAGACACCATTTATCCACATTCTGTCTCTAGAGTCCCGCCCATTCTGGATATCATATACTGAGAAATATGTAAAAACAAAGAAGCAAACAAAAAAAGAAACAAGCAAAAGCTAACAGCAAAATAAGAGAAGAAAGCAGAAGAAACCCTCCATTGAAACAGGATGAAGAAAAAATAATAATAATAAAAAAAAGAAACAGGATGGCTTCAGAAACCCATGGTGGGGGGGAGTCGCCCTGTCTGATTCGATGGAAGTAAGGTTGTTATCTTTTTTTTCTCTTTTTCCAACCTTTCCCCCAACGGATTCTGTGCCCTTTCATTTGCACTACCTCAATGCAGTACTTTTGGCATCTTAATGTTCTTCAGTTGGGGGAGCAAAACCAAGTCTCAGTGGGCAGGATGAGGACGAGAGGGTGGGTCAGGGTAAGGTTTCCCAATGACATTCTTGAGGGGCAGCCTTTGCGTCCATCCAAGAACAAGCCAGTCTGATATCCCAATAGAAAAGAATTCCCGGTGTTTTTCTCATCGGTGGCTTGTCTTAAGTTATCTTAAATGGGAAGATCGGAGGCCATGATCATTCCTTGAGAAAATCCATCAAGATTATCCCTTAGGGATCTCAAAACGCTGTCACTGTAACGTGAGAACCTGGCCCCTGCCGTGAATGGAAACAGTGGCGTACACCCCACTCCCACCCCTCCGAAGTCACTCTGCCTGGGGTCCTGTTCTTCAAGGCTCCTGTAAGCAGTGGTTCTCAACCTTCCTCAAGCCTCGCCCCTTTAATACAGCTCCTCATGGTGTGGTGACCCCCCCCCCAACCATAACATGAATTTCATTGCCATGTCATCACTGCCATTTTGCTTCTGGGAGGAATCGGGTGACCCCTGTGAAAGGGGTCATGACCCACCGGTTGAGAACGGCTGCCCTCAAGGAACCGCAAACTAGTCTTTGATGGAGAGGAGTTGCCTGCAGAGAAAAGTGCTGACCTAACTGTGTTTGGGATAAACCCAGGCACCTGTGGCTCACGTGGGACAAAGAGGAGGTTTTCTTCTACTCCCTTAAAAAGTCGCCATCTCAGAAACCCACATGGGCACTTCTACCCTGTCCCATCGGGTCCCTATGGGTCGGCATCGACTAGATGGCAGTGAGTTTCGAGTTGTTTGTTTGTTTGTTTGTTTGTTTTTAATATGGATTGAAACGCTGGTAGCAATACTTTTGGTCTTGGTCATCACCAAGAGATTAAAAACAGCGTCCCAAATAGAAGCACGGCAGGACACAGAGACGTAATGAAAGACATAATGCCTTAAAAAAAGAAAGAAAGAAAGAATGCCCTGGTTTATTTTTATCGCTCAAGGTGCGGTGAGGAATCTCGAGAGGGCCTCGGATTGCCGGACAAAGAAACAGCTGTCCTGCAGGTGGTCCAGCCGGAGGGTTCCTTAGAAGCCAGGGCGGCCAGGCTACCTCTCACTGCTTAACAGGAGAGCGCAGTCCTGGGAGAAGGGCCGTGGGCTAGGGGAGCATCAAAAAAGCGGCAGACCCTGGATGAGATGGATTGGCACTGCGGCCCCAGGGCAGGGCGGGGTTTTTTCTGCTGGAGAGAGGCTCGCTGGGAGTTGGAGCCAGCCAGAGGTGGAACCACCACCTCCGACGTCGCGATTGAGCAGTGGCGGAAACAGGGGCAAAGAAAGCCAGGACGCATTGGCTGGGACTCATAATGCCACGGGTGACTTTCTGACGGGGGGCGGTGGGGAAACTGAGGCTGGGGGGATCTTTCATTGCAGCCAGGACCCTCTGGCCAATGGAGAAGTCAGGGAGCAGGTGTCAGAGGAGAAGGGGGGTGTCTCAGGACCTCCAAGATGTCCGGCCCTGAGGAGGGTGGGAACTGAGCAGAGGGAAAACCATGAGAGCGTGGGGCTGGATGGTAGCAAGGGGCTCAAGCGGCCGGGGCTCCATGGGCTGGGAGGTGGGGTGGTGCAGGGGCTCTTAAGGGGTCACGCAGGAGGTGAGGGCTTCTCGCAGATCCAGAAGTTTTCCAAGTTGCACCGGTTGTCATTCCAGCCGTCCTTAGAGAGCTCCACACAGTCCTCTTCCCCAACGTTGTTGGGCTCGCCTTTCACCCAGAAGCTGTGGGGCCCATCAGAGCCATGAGCACCCCCCTCCAACCCACTGCCCACCCCAGCGCCCCCGTCCCTGAGCTTGGAACGGTGCTGGAGGAGCTCGAAGTTCAAACACCAAGTTCAAACACGCCACCAACTTGGTGAGGTGAAAACGAGGCTCCCCATAAGAGTCCTCCAGGACGGGACCAGGACGCTGCGGGTCTTTCGGGTGGCCTTCCCTGACCTTCCCCTCAGGACCTCACCTGGTCTGGAGCGGGGTCTGGTCCACCCAGTGCCACGTGCCCTCCGTGTCGAGGTCGCTGAGACCAATCCAGAAGCGTTCATTTATCCTGGCTGTCCAGATCTTCAGGAAGTTCTGCAGGGGCGGGGCCATCAAGAGGGGTTCCCTCCTGCAGTCTAACCTCTAACGCCGCCTCCCCCCCCCCCCACGTCCCCCAGATCCCCGTTGCGCTGTGCGTGCTGCAGCTGTAAGCCGAGGTGGCGTGTGTGTGTGTGTGTGTGTGTGTGTGTGTCGGGTGTGTCGGGTGTGTCGGTGTGCTGTCTTGTGTCTCGGACCAGGCGCGCGTCTGCGGAGGGATCCGGGATGATTCCCGAGAACCCCGGCGTTTCCCTCCCACGTGATCTCCCCACCTGCCCGGGTGTCCTCCTCCAGGCAGCCTTTTCCTATTGCCTCTGGGCCGCCACGCAGGGTGGTAAAAGGCCTCTGACTAACCAGTGGCGCGGGCCCACCCCGGCAAGGCGCGGCGTGGTGGAACCCTGTCAGGCCCACCTGCTCTTCAGCATGGTTGATGATCACCAGGTGAGCCCCCAGGCTCTGACAGCTGGAGACAGCAGCGTCCCAGTTTCTCTGAGTCTGGGAGAAGGAGTAGCACTTGTTCTGGAAGAACTCCCAGTTCCAGGGGCAGGGTCGGTACAAGTTCGCTAAAGGGCAGTAGCAAGACAGACGGACATGTCACTTGACACGGCCCCAGGCCCCCAACCTGCTTCAGCCCCTGGCGATCCTGGGGAGGGGGAGAGGCAGGTCCCCAGTAGTTAGGGCCCCACTCAGTGCACCCGTGAGAAAGAGTTAAGCTCTGTCTCTTACAGAGACAGATCCCAAGCCCACGATGGGACCCCAGATCTCTCACCCAGGGAGGCATTCAGCCAGGTGAGCTGTTGACGGATCCCCTGCAGCTCTGACTGCAGCTGCTGCAAATGCTGGTGAGAAGTAGCCGCACCTGGAAGGAGGGGAAGCTTGCCCTGTGGCAGAGGAGGTCCCGGGCGACACCAGGACACCGCTCTCACGGGGGCTTCCAGGGCCCATTTCACAGCCGGCAAAACTGAGGTCACAAGACTAACTTGTCACACAGCCCCCAGGACCTCATACCAAAGTCCAACTTCCTCCCCTGCTTCTGTCTTCCATGATTCCTCCTGGGTTTCTAGGATTCTTACTGCACCAAAGCCCCCATCTCAGCTAGGAGCCCAGCATCCAGCCCCTCATCTGTTCTGTTGTCCCTTTGGGGCTCCCCAGATCCCTCCTGGAGGCCCAGGAGACAGCATCTGGGAGAAGGAGGGGCCCTGAGGAAGCTCCAGCTGTGTGTTCATTACCTGCCCGGTTTAGGAGCAGGGACTTCTCTAGGACTCTGAGGGCTCTCACTCACTCCCCATGGTGCTGTAAGGGACTTGCATGAGACTCAAAGATGGGCTGTAGGGCCCCTCCTGCCCAGGACCACAGTGCCCAGCCCCTTACCTAGACTGGCATTCTCTGGGGCGTCCCCTATCTTCCTCTGCAGGGCTTGATGGATCCTGGAGCCTGCAACAGAGCACAGCACCCCTTCTTTCTGAGCGCTGACTGTACCCCTGATCCTGTGGCTGGCGGGGTCCCATCCTCTCAGAGAGCTCAGACCCCCACTGCAGACACAGTCAGCATTTCACAGGACAGAGGCGAGGCACAGAGCCCTGCCCATGGTGACACAGGGAAGCAGGTGGAGCCCGGGCACTCAGTCCTGGTGGGTTCAGGGACTCTGGAGTGTGCAAGGACCATCCAACCTTACCCTCAGGATCCCCGCACCCCCAAGCCCAGTCCCTGCCTCACCTTGCACCTGGTTGGTCACCAGGAGCACCAAGACGAGGAACAGAAAGATGAGAAGCAGCAGAGGCAGGAAGACTCGGGTCAGACAGCCTGCAGGACCGGCAGAGCTGGGAACTCAGGGACAGAGTTCTCTCTGCCCCTCCTGGAGAAGCCTCCATCTGCCCACGGCCCCAGTCCCTGCCCTGGACCGTCCACCCCACACGATACCTGCTGTGTTCCTTGGACGATGCATCTCTAAGACTCCAAGGCCTTTCTCCACAGGTCTCTGGCTCCAGAATGTCTCTGAATGGGGTCAAACATAATCCCCGTGAGCTGGGCTGCAAGGCCTGCTGCCCATCCACCCCAGTCCTAAGGCTGAAAGAGGCCAGACCAAAACGTCCCCCAAGACTCTATGAGCTTGTCTGTCTGTCTGTGTCTTTCTCTCTCTCTTCCTCTTCTCTTTCTTCTTTTCTCTCTCTACTCTCCTCTCCCTTTGTCTCTCTCTCTCTTTGGTTCTGACACACGCACACACACACACACCCTCACCGGAGTTTCTTGGCTCGTTGATGTAGTACTCGTTCTCCATCATGTTCTGCTCTCCTCCCTGCCCGCCCTTTCCCTGGAAGGTGGCCCTTCTACTGTTCCTGACAACCACTTCCCACAGCCACCCCTCAGTGCCCGTTTGCAACCCGAGAAGAAAAACAGGGAAGTGCTTCCCCCACCACCCAAACCACTCCCTGGAAAGGAGGGGTCAGGGGTGAGGGGCCTATCAGAGTGCCAGAAGGCACATGTTCCAACCCCCAGCCAGCCTGGGTCTTGACCCCAGGAGACCCATTGCCTCTTCGGTGCCTCAGTTTCCTCAATGGCGGCGGCCAAGGCTCCAGCAGCCCGCTTTGCACTGTGCCGGTGGCATTTCAGACCACCTGCTTTTTCTATTTACATTGGGGGAGGGGGGGTATCGGTGATTCTCAACCTTCCTAATGTCCCGGCCCTTCAATACAGTTCTTCATGTGGTGGTGGCCACCCCCTCCCCTCCCCCCAACCATAAAATTATTTTCATTGCTTCTTCATCACTCATTCTGTTACAGTGGTGAATAGGTGACCCCTGTGAAAGGGTCCTTCGGCCCCCAGGTGGAGAGTCGCCGCTGTACACATTTGTCGTTGTGAGAATCCACGCATCTGGGCACAGCCCCATGCCATGGGGTCCGTGCCTACCCTCCACGGAGATGCGTTCCTTTCTCTGCCCTGGGCCACTGTTCTCACGGCTCCCTACCTTGCCCAATTGCTTCTTCGCAGGGAGGTCAGTGCCCTGGCCCTTCAGCTTCCATCGAATCTTTCAACTTGATCTCACAGAGCTAAAGTCTCAAAAGAGGACGTGCTCAAGGCAGACCCACCCTACTATTGCCACTAAGCTGTTATTTAAGAGTGGGAGTTGATGGTGCCGGCTATCAAAAGATAGAGGGTCTGGGGTCTTAAAGACTTGAAACTAAACAACAGCCATCTAACTCAGAAGGAGTAAAGCCCACGTGGGAGAAGCCTGGGGGACCACGAGGTCTCAAAGGGGTCAGGCATCAAAGAACAAAAAATTATATCATTATAAATGAGGGGGAGGACAGATTGGGCACCCAAAACCTATCAGTAGGTCCCTTGACAGAAGGGTCGCGGAGATGAGCCACTCAAGGTACAGTGTAGCGATGATGAAATATTCCACTTTCCTCTAGTTTTTAATGCTTCCTTCCTCCCCCCACCCCCCACTATCATGATCGCAATTCCACCTTACAAATCCAACTAGACCAGAGAATGGACACTGGTACAGAGAGGTACCAGAAACATGGGCGGTTCAGGACGGATGATCCCTTCAGGACCAGTGGTGAGAGTGGAGATACCAGTAGGGTGGAGGGAAGGTGGAGTAGAAAGGGGGAACCGATGACAAGGATCTGCATATAACCTCCTCCCTGGGGTACGGACAACAGGGAAGTGGGTGAAGGGAGACATCGGACAGTGTAGATAAGACAAAATAATAATAATTTATAAATTATCAAGGGTTCCTGGGGAGGGGGTAGCAAGGAAGGAGGGGAAAGATGATACAAGGAACTTAAGCAGAAAGAAAATGTTTTGAGAATGATGATGGCAGCGAGTGTACAAATGTGCTTTGCATACAATGGATTGTGGTGGGAGTTGTATGAGCCCCCAATAAAATGATTTTAAAAATAAAGAATGGGAGCAATGATTCCTTGAGGGTACAGAGAGAGAGGGGAGTGGAATGGGGAGAGAGGGGTAGCAGCCATGATGATATAACCCCACTCAAATAACTGAATGGTTGGTGAATGGATACATTGGATGGTGTAGGGTATGGCAGAAAAATAATAGTAGTAAAATAAAAAGAAATAACAATAATGATGAATTTCATATAACAACAAGGATTCCTGGAAGGTAGGGTGGGGATCGAGGGGAGTTGATATCAAAGAGTACAAGAAGAAAGAAAATGTTCTGAAAATGATGGTGGCGGCAGCTGTATAGGCAGGCTTGACCACATTGAACTATGGATTGTTGAAATGTCTGAGCCCATTGATGTTCTGTCAATCCATCTCCTCACAGGCCTTCCCCCTTTTTCCCTGCCCCTCCATTTTACCACATGATATCCTTCTCCAGGAACTGGTCTCTCCTGACAGTCTGAAGTATGTAAGACCTTGAATGCTGGTCTTACATCTTCTGAGACAGAGCAGTTGGTCCTTTAAGCAGTCCACGGTCCTTTCGACATGCTTTCCCAGCAACCACAATCCTCCTATGATCTTCCTTGCTCCGTCTCCAACTTTCACAGGCATGTGATGCAGTGGAGAACACCGTGGCTTGGGTCAGACGGGCCTTAGTCCTCAAAGTAACATTCTTGCTCTTCAATACTCTCAAGAGGTCTTGGGCCGCAGGTTTACCCGCGGCAAGGCATCTTTTTTTTTTTTTTTTTGCAAGGCATCTTTCGATCCCTGGACTGCGGCTTCCATGAGCATTGGTTGTGGATCCAAGAAAGACAAAATCCTTGCCAACTTCAACCTCTTCTCCATTTATCACGCTGTTACCTATTGGTCCAGCGGTGAGGATTTTCATCTTCCTTATATTGAATTGTCATCCCTATTAAGGGCTGCAATCCTTGATCGTCATAATCAAGTGTGTCAAGTCCTCCTCACTTTCCGCAAGCAAGATTATGTCATCTGCATACCACAAGTTGGTAAGTCTTCCTCCAAATCGGATACCGCCGGCCCCAATCCCAATGATGTGGATACCCGCCCTGCCCCCAGATGAATTCACTTCAGAAGACAGCACTGAAGTCACACCTCAGGGAGAGTGACCTGTCTGGTCAGAGCACACGGGAGCGAATGAAAGGGGAGGAAGAGAGAGTGGAGCACATCCTGACCCACCAAGCCCTGGGGATGATATCCCTGCTCAGAGCAGCCCAAGTACAGAGAGGGCCACAGGGCCTGGCCCACTACAAGACATGGCATCCCTAACTGATCCATTGCACTCCAGGGGACAACTCTGGAGACACAGTGGGGGGATTGTGTCTGACCTGACTCCACCACACTGAGGCAAGACACTAAGGGTGTGCAACAGAAGAACAAGGGGAGCAGAGCAACAAAGGGAATACGAAAGATACATTTTGGGGCCCGTGAATGGCACCCCATCAGACTTGATTGAAAAACACTCCTAAAGATCAAGAGACAGACCTTGAACTATTTACAGGTTTCTCTCTTTTTTTGTTGTTGGGGTTTTGTTTGTTGTGTTTTGAGTTGTTTTTGTTGTCTTTTGTTGCTTTGCTTTGCTCTGTCTTGGTTTTTGTGTGTGCGCATATTATTTTCTCTGCAAGTCTATCGAGATAAGATAGGCTGGATAAAAAAATCTTATGAGTAAGCAATGGGACCAATGGTTCTGGGAACCATGGGATACAGGGGGCCTGGGGAAAGGAAGTGGATGTTAACAAACCCAGGGACAAGGGAACAGCAAGTGATCTGAAATCAATGGGGAGGGTGGTGGAAGAGACCTGGTAGGGCTTGACCAAGGGCAATGTAACCTAGAGGAATTATTGAAACCCAAATCAAGGCTGAACATGATAGTGGGACAAGAGGAAAGTAAAAGGAAATAGAAGAAGGAACTCAGAAGCAAAGGGTTTTTATAGAGGTCTAAATACAGGCATGTTCATATGTAAATATATTCTTATATGACAATGGGGAAATAGATCTATGAGCATATATTTGTATGTTTAGTATTAAGGTAGCAGATAGACATTGGGACTCTACTCAAGTACTCCCTCAGTGCAAAAACACTTTGTTCTGTTTAACTGTCATTCCATGCTGTCATTCCTCATATGATTATCGAAGACAAGGCAGGTGCATAAGCAAATGTGTTGAAGAAAGCTGATGGTGTCCCGACTCTCAAAAGATATAGCATCTGGGTTCACAAAGGTTTGGAGATAAACCAGCTGTCATCTAACTAAGAAACAACAAAGCCCACATGCTAGAAGCACATCAGCCTGTGTGATCATGAGTTATCTATAGGAACAGGTATCGGGCATCAAAGAACCAAAAAAATCATATCATTGTGAATGAGGGGGAGTGTGGAGTAGAGACCCAAAGCCCATCTGTAGGTAACTGGACATCCCCTTACAGAAGGGACACTGGGAGGAGACGAGCCAGTCAGGGTGCAGTGTAGCCATGATGAAGCATACAACTTTCCTCTAGTCCTTTGATGTTTTCTGCCCCCACTATCATGATCCCAATTCTACCTCACAAATATGTTTAGACCAGAGGATGTACACAGGTGCAGATCTAGAACTGGAAACCAGGGAATCTAGGGCTGATAAAACCCTCAGGAACAATAATGAGAGTAGTGATACCCTTCTGGTAAGGAGAAGGTGGAGGGGGGGAGGGGGAACTGATCACAACAATCTACATATAACCCCCTCCCTGGGCAATGGACACCAGGAAAGTGGGTGACGAGAGACATCAGACATTGTAAAACACGAACAAATGGTAATTTATAAATTATCAAGTGTGAGGGAGGGGGGAAAGTGAGGAGCTGATACCAAGGACTCAAGTAGAATGAAAATGTTTTGAGACTGATGAGGGCAACAAATGTACAAATTTGCTTGACCCTATGGATAGGATGGATGGCTTGTAACGAGAGTTGTATGAGCCCCTAGTAAAATGATTTTTAAAAGTAAAATTAAAAGTGTCTTCCATTTTAACAAGTCGTTCATTTTGCAAGATTCTATCATGTGATCTCCAGCTTCATTTCTATCACCAAGTCCATATCTTCAAATTACTGCTACTTCCGCTTTGTTCCTGACTTCTGCATTCCAACCACCAATAACTATCGATGTGTCTTGGTTGCTTGTTTGATCGAATCCCAACGGAAGTCACTGGTAGAATTCTTCGATTTCTTCATCACTCGCTTTTGCATGAATTGTCATTGTATTGAGTGGATTTCCTTGAAGAAGGACAGATACAATCCTATCAGAAACAGCGCTGTGCTTCACGAGGGATTTAACAAACTCCTTTCTGTCAATGAATGTCAGGCCATTCCTCTTGGTTGTTTTATTCTTGGCATAGTCAACCGCATGATTCTCTGAGTCAGAATGGCCACTTCCAGTCCTTTGGGACTCCCTCCTATCTAGGAGATTGATCTTCGTGCAGTCCGTTGTTAACCACTTGCAATTTTCCTTAACATCATGCTTTTGATAGTCCAAGTTCCAGTCATCTAGATTTTTTTCCAGCTGTTTCTCTTTACCTTAACTTGTGCCTATCAGCACCCCCACAGACTCTCCCCCAGGCCACGTCGCCAGAGCCGACTCCCTTCAAAGACAAGGCACATGTCAGGTGCCCTCGGATTTGAGGGGTTCATTTGCCGGCAGTCTCCTCAACAAGGTTCTCTTCCTTTAGTGATTCCTTTGGTATTTGAAACTGCTTCGAGGTGATTTTTTTAAGGTTTTCAGCAGCTCCTTCCTCCATGGTGGGGCGTCTGAGTCTTTCTGTGTGGTCTGTTCTTAGTCTGGAGGCTCCACTAAAACCTGTGCACGTTAGGTGACCCTGCTGGTGACTTGACAGACCACTGGTGCCACAGCTTCCAGCATCACAGCAACACCCAGGCCAGCACAGCAGGACACACTGACAGACAAGTGGTTGGTAGTCTTATCTCAGAGAGCTGACCCAAATCGCCCATCACCCCTTTGGCATGTGGTATCTTTGCCTCACCTCCTGGTACTGTTGGGTACATTCTTTAGCACCCTTTGTTGTTTGCTGTTGATGGTGGTGGTGAGAACATCCTGTATTAAATTAAAACCCCAACGCAAACCCATTATCGTCAAGTCTTATAAGGAGCCTACTGCCCTCACAGGATTCCCAAGGCTGCGAACCCCTGTGGAAGCAGGCTGCCCCCTCTTCCTCCTGTGCAGGAGGAGGTTGTGGGTTTGAACCATGGGCTGTTCCAACAGTAGCAGCCAGATAATTAACGCTTGCCACCACCCCCCGGGGCTCTTTGGGGCGCCACCTTACAGGATTTGTTCATCTTCTCTTCTGAAGATAGTCATTTCCACAAGAGGAAGCATGCTGCCTATCTCGACCCTGGCTGAGGACCCCTGGGGACTTCGCGTTTAGCGATTAGACCCAGGTCGGCAATGTGAAACCACCAGAGCTCCTCCAGGGAGAGAGGCTGGACCTTCTGCTCCCATAAACAGCTACGGTCTGAGAAACCCACACAGGGGCAGTTCCACCCTGCTTGTAGGGTCGCTGTGAGCCTGAGTGGCCCCGATGGCAGAGCGTTTGACCTGTTGCTTGCTGGCCTCCCTTTCTGAATCCCCAGCACTCAGTCAGCATCGCAGAGCTCAACCACTCCACGGGCCAGGTGTTCCAGGAGCCACCGGAGCAAGAGTGTGGTCACCCAAGACCCATGACCCTGAGAACACCCCAGCTGCTGGGTTGCAAGAGGAAGACAAGGGGACAAGTCATGACACAGTGACTTTGCATTAGCAATTTCTGTGGATACTCCTGGCCCCAAAGTCATACGGTTACATTAAGGTCTATTGAAGGTGGAGATTTGGGGAGGGAGGGTGGCTCTTCTGAGAACACTGCTGATAAAATAAAAGAGAGGCTGTCTCTCTTTTGATAGGAAGTGGGGGACTTTCTTCAGGCATGGGTGTTTCTAGAAGCCCTCATTGTATTCCTGGCATGTCTGAGGACTTGGTTTCACCCCCTGCCCCCCGTCCTGGTTATCCTGGGCATTGACTTCAGACCCAACTTTCCGTTGTGCATGTCTGTTTCAGTTCTCCATTGCCCTGTGTGCTGTGCACGTGACACAGCCTTCTTTCTCGAAAGTGAAGAACACTTGAAAACTAATTTTTTTAGGTAGATGTGTCTCGCGTTTATTCTTTATATATTGGGGTTTCATACACATATCCTGTCCCTCCATATTTCAGTCACATCAAGGAGACTTGTACACTGGCTACCACAATCAGTTTCCGAACAATATCTTTCTACGTGGACTCCTTGACTTTGTCTCCCTTTTACCCCACCATGGCCATGGGACCCCCCCCTACCCCCCCCCAAACCTATATTCCATTTGCTGTCTCTACAGGTTCACCAATTCTGGATTTCATATACCCCCCAAAATGGAGCAGCATACAGCACAGCTTCAAGAGCGTGACCTCCATTGACACAACACCGCTGAGAAACACTAATATGAATGCACAAAACAATACCAACAAAAAACACAGAAAATTTTGGGAGCCAGATCAGGTCCAGTCTGCGTCTTAGGGGGGCCATCTGCTAACACCGATGGAACTGTCTGGGTCAGATTTATGCCTTTGACTTTGTATACTCCTTTCTTCCAAGTACTCTGCTTAGGGCTGCTTCCCCCCTCACCCCCCCACCACCGCAATCCCTCAATTTTAGATAAGGGGAGTTCTCCGGAGGCTTGCTTCCTAGGAAGCTCCACTAATGGGTCTTGGGCTTCCACTGTCATCCATCACCTCTGCACACCGGGTTCTCACAACGTAGTCTCTGACACCAATCCCTCCTTTGACTTCAGATGATGTGGCTTCCAATCCTTTGGTGCCCAATGCTTCCGCGATTGATGATGGCGGGCTTCTTCCAGGTGGACTTAGTGGCCATCTCATGTAGATAGCTGCTGGTTGGGAAACAGGCCTTTAAGGCCCCAGAAGCTATTTTATCTGATAGCTGGGCACCATCTACATTCTTCAGCACATTTTGTTATAGCACCCCTACGGATCTTCTGTGTTCCCTTCCTGAGGCCGGGTATTGAGCAGGGCTATGAAATAAGAACTAATCGTTCTTAACTTGAAGCGAGGACTTAGGGGGAGCCCAAAACCCATTCCTAGATTCATATTCTCTTTCTATCTATCTATCTATCTATCTATCTATCTATCTTCTGTAACTGGGGAGCTGAAACATGCCACTCTATAGTTTAATCAAATCAAACAGAATTGCACAATTACTTCTGTAACCAGCCCCCAAACAGACTTTTCCTCCGTGGACTCCTGACATCCTCTCCCTCATATCTTATCCACCCCTTTACCTACCCCACCCCCCTGAAGCCCTTGTTTCATTTGTTTTCCCTAGAGGTTCAAAGTCTCTGGGTTTCGTTTTACCGAGAAACAAATGACACAGCTTCCATAGGGAGGTGGGGGGGGGGGCACTGACACTTCCTTCTGAGATCCACCCAACTATGAACAAGCATAAGCAAAATACAACAGAATGACTGCCACAAGATTGCCAGAATAACACGTCTCTTTATACAGCATGAAGGGTGTTGATGTGGCAAGACCTTGTTTGTTTGCCAGTCAGCAGTACACCACTCTTGGTACATCTGTCTCCTGCTTCCTCAGACACCATGTGTTTTACATGGGGCGTACATCCCTTACAAGTATGTCTGAAATAGAGTCCAGTTCACCCAGTGGAGATCCTGCATGAGGTCTCACCAAATGCAGCCTCTGGAGCATGCCGTGTGCTCCAAGATCCAGAATTCAGTGTCCCAGTGTTTCATGAGATCCAGCCTGGGTTCCCAGGACACCCTCAGATGTCTTTGTGCAATTTTACTCCTCTGGTGCATGCCACGGAAGACACTCCCCACCGAATGTTCCCCACAGTATCCTCAGTGTCTCCTGCCCCCTCTTGGGAGCCATCCCTCCTCCACCTCCCCCAACAGACATGCATCAATGCTTGTTCCCTCTCCTCTTTCCTACCCTTCCCCCCACCCCCTATCTGGAAGCCACATTCCTCTGATAAGGCTGCCTCCCTTCTGGGGAACCTCACCCCAGTTCCCCTTGGCCACCACTCAGCAGACATCGTCCCCCTCTCCCCAGCCCGTCTGATCCCAGCGGGAGTGAGGTGCCCTCTAGACAAGTGGCCTACACTCTACTCACCTGGAGTGGATGATCTGCGGTTCATTGGCGCTGGTCCCGCTCTGTACCAGGCCGTCTGGTCCTGGCCAGAAGACTGGATGCCGCTGCAAGCTTGAGCTAGTTCTGCTGCTTGAACAATCTTGAGCCCGATCCACGGCTCGTTCTGACCCCAGTGAATTTGACCCCAGTATTTGTCCTTTTGTGCTTGACTAACGTCACTCAGCCTAATGTCTTCCAGATCCCTCCATCTTCAGGTGCTTGGTGGTTTCATCGCTGGTTTTTTTTTTGGGGGGATGCGTCATATTCCACTGTGTGGATGTACCAGAGTTGTTGGGTTTTTTTAATGCACTCTTCTTCTAATGAGAATATAGGCTGTTTCCACTGGCTGCTATTGTGAACTGTGCTATGATGAGCATCAGGGAGCAAACATCTGTTGAACGCTTGATGAATACCCTTCAGTATGAGTTGCACCTCAAGGTAAAGAAAGTAAAAATTGCAATTGGACCAATAATCAACATTAGTGAGCTATTGCCAACTAATACAGCCCTTCTAGCCAACTCATGTCATCTGTTTTCTCGAGGCATCTTTGTTTTGGTCTTTTTTTTTACTTTTATCTTTTCTTTATTTTTTTACAGAGAATTTTATTTACTTATTTATTATAAATCATTTTATTGTGTGCTCTTACAGCTTTCATCACAATCCATATATCTTTTGTATCAAGCACTTATCAAGCACATATGCTGCCATCATCATTTCCAAAACATTTTCTTTTTTTCCCCCACCAGTTAAAAATAGGGTTTTGTGGCTTATTATTATTTTTTATTATTATTATTAAATCATTTTATTGGGAGCTTATACACCTTTTATCACACTCAATACATACATCAGTTGTATGCAGATCACATTTGCACATGTGTTACCATTGTCATCCTCAAAATATCCTCCTTCTACTTAGGAATCAGCTCTCCATATTTTCCCTCCATCCCCATCCCCCACTTCCATGAACCCTTAATAATGTACAAATTATCATGATTTTGTCATCTCTACACTATTTGATGTCTGCTTTCACCCACTTCCCTGTTGTCTGTACCCCAGGGAGGAGGTTATATGGAGATCCTTGTAATTTGTTCCCCCTTTCTACTCCACCTTCCCTCCACCTTCCTGGTATCACCACTCTCACCACTGGTCCTGAAGGTATCTTCTGTCCTGAATTCCCCGTTTCCAAATCCAGTGTATATCCCTTGGTCTAGCTGGATTTGTAAGGTAGACTTCGGATCATGATAGTGAGTGGAGGAAGCATTTAAGAACTAGAGGAAAGTTACATATTTCATAGTTGCTACACTGTACCTTGACTGGCTCATCTCCCCCCTGCAACCCCTCTGTAAGAGGATGCCGCTTCACCTATTGATGGGCTTTGGGTTCCCAATCTATACTCCTCCTCATTTATAATGATATAATTTTTAGTTCTTTGATGCCTGATCTCTGATCCCTTCGACACTTCATTATCACACAGGCTGGTGTGCTTCCCCATGTGGGCTTTGTTCCTTCTGAACTAGATGGCTGCTTGTTTACTTTCAAGACTTTAAGAATCCAGATGCTACATCTTTTGATAACCAGGCACCATCAGCTTTCTTCGCCGCTTTTACTTATGCACACATTTGTCTTCAGTGATCATGTCAGGAAGGTGAGCATCATGGAATGTCAATATAATAGAACAAAGTTTCCTTGCATTGAGGAAGTACCTGAGTGGAGGTCCAATGCCCATCTGTTGTCTTATTACTAACTCTATAAGTATATGCATGTAGATATATTTCTTCATCATATATAAATATATTCACCTATGTACATGCCTGTATTTAGACCTCTATAAATGCCCTTTACACCCCCCCCCCAGTTCTTTCTCTATTTCCTTTTACTTTCCTCTTGTCCCACTATCATGCTCAGCCTCCATTTGGGTTTCAGTATTTTCTCTCTGTTACATTACTTTTGGTCAATCCCTATCAGACCTCTCACACTCATTTTGTCACTGATCTTGAACCACTTGTTGTTTCCTTATTCCTGGGTTGGTCACCACCACCTCCTTTCCCCCTCCTCTCCATCTCCCATGCCCCCCCACCCCGGAACCATCAGTCCCATTGCTTTCTCCTCCAGACTGTTCACCCAGCTGTCAGTGCCAGCCGACAAGTCGAGCAGTTCTGAAAGGGGGAGTGAGGATTAGGAAAAGAAAGAAGAAGAGAAGAAGGACATCGGGAAGGCAACAGTGAATACTGAAGCCCCGAGTGTATTTTACACCTTCCTTTGAACAATCCAGAAACAACTCAGGGTCATGTTATCTCACGACTAAGCAGGTGTGCACATCCACAACTTCTATGTTCTGCCAAGTTAGACATCCTCGAAAACATTCTGATTTCTCAGGACTGAGACAAAGTCTCTATTCTTTGTTGTGTCTACAATGTTAAACCGAAAGGTCAAGCAACAGATACTGGCATTTAAGTCACAAAGTCTTTAACTATTTCAAAACTGAGCTTTAGTGGCCTACAACACCCAGCCTATCTTATCTAGATAGATAACAATATGTACAAAGAACCCAAGACATCCTAAGATGAACCAACCAAAGAAAATAAAATAATGAAAACAAAAACCCTTAATGTCCAAAATATATATCTATGAATAAGTAAAAAATAATAGTAATAATGACAAAATAAAAAACCTGCAAATAGTTCAAGGTCTGTTTTTTGACCTCCAGGAGTGTCCCTCAGTTGAGTCGGATGGGGTGCCACACCCTGGCCCCAAAGTATATCCTTGGCACTCCCCCCGGGAACTCCATGCTCTGCTGCACACGCTTAGTGTTTTTCCATGGTGTGGTTGGGTCAGACCAGGTACAATTCCGACCCTGCTTCTCCATTGTGTCCCCCGTAGGGCCTTGGGTCAACGAGGGACACTGTGTTTCATCGTGAGGCCGGCCCTTTGGTCATCTCTGTGCATTGGTTGTCATGAGTGGAACTCTCGTCCCCCAGGCTCTGTGGGCCAAGATGAATTCCACTCTCTCTTCCTCCCCCTTCATTTGTTCTCCTGTGCTCTGGTCAGACATCTCCCACTCCTCACGCTGCAGCTTCCTGACCTCCAAAGCAAAGTGCCCTGGGGAGAGAGGCGACTGTCCATGTAGTTGGGATTAGGGTTGGGCGCTCAGACCCCCTCCACTGGCTCCCCGCTCCATGCCATCATGCTGCGTTCACATCCTGGATCACCAAGTTTAAGTTTGGTCCCACTTTCCCTGTGGAGTTGTAAACAATACACTTCCCTTGAGTGGGTTAGTGCCCCATTCCCTCATACACATCACCATCTCCCCTGCCCCTCCCACCACAGTTGCCTACTATACGTAGCCCTGGATTGGGTCTGGCCCCTGCCATATTACCTGAGCCCCTCCGCAGGGATTTTTGTATGCAGTAGTTTTTTCCCTATACCCTTTTTGCACTTTTAAGCTTACCACAGCAGACTCATGTTGTACATCTTCTTTTGCACTTGGCTAACTTCACTTCGCATAATTTCCTCCAGTTCTTCCCATGCGACGATGTGCTTCATGCATTTATCCCTGACGCATAGTACTCCATTGTATGTATGTACCACAGCTTTTTAATCCATTCATCAGCTGGTGGAAATTTGGGTTTTGTTTCCAACTCCTTGCATTTGTGAACTGTGCTGTGATGAACATTGGAGCACAGATGTCTGTGGATTGTTGCTGGCCTCTTCTCGGTATATGTTCAGTAGGGGGATTGTTGGGTCATATGGTAGCTCAATTTCCATCCACTTTAGATATTGCCAAATTGATTTCCATAATGGCTGTACATACCTACAGGTCCACCAGCAGCGGATAAGAATTCCTGTCCCCCCACAGCAACTCCAACATTGGTTGCTTTCTGATTTTTTGAATTGGACTATCTTTGAAGGTGTTAGGTGGTATCTCATTGTTGTTTTGATTTGCATTTCTCCTATGGCTAGTGATCAGGAACGTTTTCTCATAATTCTATTAGCCATTCAGATTTCTGCTTCTGTGAAACTTCTGTTCAGGTCCTTTTCCCAACTCCTCAGTGAGCAGTTCATGTTGTTCTTTTAGGAAACTATCAGGGAATTGTAGATTTTAGTAATAAGGCCTTTATCTGATTTGTCAAAGCTAAAGATGTTTTCCCAGTCTGTGGGTTCTCTTATTACTCTCTTGGTGAATTCTTTTGTGGTGTTTTATCTTCAGTATATCCCATTTGTCAATTTGTGCCTCCTCTGTGTTTGTGTCCTTCCCTATTTCTGATAGCCTATGTAATCCCCATGCCAAAGTTCTCAGTTTGGTCCCAAATCCCTCATTGTTTAGGGTTTTACTTCAAGGTCTGTGATCCACCTTGAGTTTATTCTAGTACATGGAGTGAGATAAGAGTCTTGCTGCATTTTTCTACAGCTAGTTATTCATTTTTTTCAGCACCACTTGTTGAAGAGAGTATCTGCTTCCCATTTGATGTTTGGGGGGCCCCTTATCAAAGATCAGTTGTCTGTATGATGATGATTTTATTTCTGGGTTTTCAGTTCTTTTCCTTTGGTCTGAGTATCTATCATTATGCCAATACCATGCTGTTTTGTCCACTGTGTCTGTATAGTATGTGTTAAAGTCAGATAAAGCAAGCCCTCCCATTGTGTCCTTCTTGAGGAGTTCTCTGCTAATTCTGGGCTTCTTCCCTCTCCATATGAAGTTGATAAACATTTTTTTTCATTTCTTTGAAGAAAGATAAGGGTAATTGTATCGGAATTGCACTAAACTTACATAATTCCTTGGGTCAAACTGACATCTTTACTATATTGAGTCTTCTGATTCACGAGCATGGGATATTCTTCCATTTGTTGAGGTTATTCTTCGTTTTTTGTAATAGTGTTCTGAAACTTTCCTCATATACATCCTTTGTTCTTTTAGTCAGGTATATCTAGATATTTCAATTTGTGCTTGGCTATTGTGAAGAGTCCCATTTTTTTTATCTCCCCTTCCATGGTCTTCTCTGATGCATATAGCAGTCCGATAGACTTCTGATTGTTGATCTTGTATCCTGCCACTCTGCCATACTTCACTATTGCTTCCAATACTCCCCTTGTGGAGCTTTTGGGATTTTCCATATATAAAATCATGCCATCTGCAAATGACGATAGTTTTACCTCTTCCTTCCCCTGGCAAATACCTTTGATGCCTTTTCTTTGCCTTATGCTGTTAGCTAAAACCCCCAGTACAATATTAAATAAGAGTGGGAACAAAGGACATCTTTGTCTGGTCCCCTTTTTCAGTGAGATCGTGTTCATCTCTTCTCCATTGACTACCACGTGGGCTGTTGGTTTTTCACATATAGCTTGTATTATCTTGAGGAATTTTCCTTCCATTCCTATTTTCTCAAGTGTCTTAAACAGGAATTGGTGTTGGATATTGTTGAATGTTTTTTCCACATCTATCAATATTAGCATTTGGCTATAATAATTATAATTATATAATTATGAAAAATTATAATTTTTCATGTCAATGTGGGGAATGATACTAATGGTCTTTCATATGCTGAACCACCCCTACATCCCGGTATGAACCCCACTTGGTCATGGTAGATTATTTGTTTTATATATTTTTGTATTCTATTGGCCAGTATTTTATTAAGGATTTTGAATCCATGTTCACTAGGAATATCCCAAACATTTTCTTTCTGGTTGAGTCTGGGACATCTTTGATCTTACCTTGGTCAAGGGTGTGGTTTAAGACACCATTTTTGTCAGGACATCAAATGCTGGTTTTGACTCTCATCCCCTCACCTGAAAAGCTAGACCTCTGTTTCCTGATTGAGCCTCAGGAGAAGCAAAAGGACCTGCTGTGACTGTTGGACAATTTTGACTTCTGACTCTGGACCCTGTATTTGACTCTTCCCAACTGAACCTTCGGATTTTGGACTGAAAAGCACCCATCATTATGTGGGACAATTCCTCGAGGTTTTGTGATTTTCTGCAGGCTATAGCAATGATTCCCAGAACCCAGGAATGTGACAGAATATCCTCAAGGGCCAGGGGGTCCTGGCAGAGTTGAATAGCATCTTGGAAGACTTGGGCATTTGAGGTGTCATTAATATCCAACTCCTTGGGACTAGTCTGGTATTGATTCTTCTAAAAGAAGTTGCTGCGATAATCATGAGAAGCAGAGAAGAGATTGATATTTCAAGGATTTCATTTTGCTTGGATCCATAATCAACCCTCATGAAATCAGCAGGAGAGAAATTCAGTGATACATTGCATTGGGCAAAGCTCCTTCAAAACACACCTTTCAAGGGTTTAAATTTTACCTCTGCTGTAAATAGATCCATAAATGTGGTGGCGCGTACAAGGGGCAAAGTTATGAAATTCTCTTTGTTGTGATTAGGTGTCTTCCAATCCGCTCCAAACCACAGTGACCCTGCACTCAGCAGAGGAAAACACCAGCGCAGTCCTGCCCTTCCTCACAAGTGTTCTGACGCTTCAGCCCCTTGTTGCAACCACTGTCTCAATCCATATATTTGAGGGCCTTGCTCTCTTTTCCTGCTTATTTTGATCAAACATGATGTTCTTCTCCATGGACTGCTTTCCCCTCACAATGTGTCCAAAGTACGTGAGAAGTCTTGTACTTTGCTTTTAAGGAACACTCTGCTTTTAAGGAGCACTCTGGCCATACTTCTCCCAAGACCAATTTGTTGGTCTTTTTAGCAGTCCGGTGTCCTTTTGATCGTCTTCTCCAGCACCATAATTCAAAGGTGTCAAAGCTTTGGTCTTTACTCAATGTCCAACTCTCACGTGCATTTGAGGCCATTCGAAATACCACGGCTTGACCGAGCCCCAGTGGCACAGTGCTTGTGCGCGGGACTGCGGGCCACTGGGATGGAGGTTCAATTCCAGCAGCAGCTCCACAGGAGCAAAGGCTGGGCCTCCTACTCTCTCCAACAGAGGGCAGCGATGCCCCAAAAAACAAAAATACCATGACTCGAATCAGGCGCATTTTCATAACGTCCTGCCTTTCGATACTCTGAAGAGGTCACAACAGGCAACAGATAGGCCCAATGCAATGCGTCTTTTGAACTCTTGGCTTCTCCTTCTATGAGCGCTGATTGTGGATCCACGCAAGGCAGAACTCTCGACACCTTCAATCGTTTCTCCATTCAGCATGATGTGATCTGCTGGGCCAGTTGTAAGGATGTGGGTCTTCTTCACACTGACTTGCCATCCATGCTGAAGGCTGCCACCGAACACCTTCAGGGCGTGCGTGTGATAAGTCGGTGGGTGCCGGCTTCGCTTGGTGTTGCAGTTTGGCACGCAAGCCTCCCTTCTGAGGTCAGAGCACAGGCCAGCAGAGCACCACCGCTTGATGACACCTTCTCACGGCAGGGAGGGTGGCAGCTCTGATATGTTTACATGGACACTGCCGGGGGGGATTCTCGCTCTCTTCGAGCTGGGGTGGGCAGAGCCCAGCCTTGTTCTCACTGCCCCACCCTTCCCTTCTGCCTCCTTCTTGGCTCATTGGCTTGGTAACTGTGTCATTCAGGAAGGGTTTTCAGCAGAATGTCTGGCCCATAAATGCAGGTGGGCTGGGTTAGACTTGTCTGAGGCTGTTTAGGCTATTTTCTTGATAGAAATTCCTTTCTATATAAGCTTCTCTATTTATAAACGTTAACATGTCCTGTTTGGGCTCTTCTTTAAATCCTATGAAGAGTTTAAAGCGCCTGCGATGGTTGCCATCAAAGAACCTCGTGAAGCCCAGGCTGATCATTGATGTGCTCACTTCAATATCTGATCAAGAGGAGAGAATGCATTCATCCAATCCCCAAAGGCATTTATTTGTTCTGAGGGCATCTGCAACCCACAGACAGAGCCCTGATTTCATCCTGCGCTCTGAAGCAGTCCAAAGGCCATCTTGAGTGTTTTAGACAATATGTTTGACCACTGATCTGCCAAAAGAACGAATGTGTCTTGGAAGACGTATGACCAGAATGCTCTTTCAAGGCATGGGTAGCAAGAGTTTGTCTTACATATTTTGGACATGCTATCAGGAACCATTGGACCCTGGGGAAAGAAGGACATCATGCTTTGTAGAGGATCAGCAGAAAGAAGAAGACCTTCAGTGAGATAGAGTGAGTGGACACTGTGGCAACAACAATGAACTCAATCAAAGGAACAATTGTAAGGGCAGAGGACTGACTGGGCAGCGTTTCCTTCTGTTGTACATCAGGTCACTGTGAGTCAGAACCAAATCAACACATCTAAAAACAACAGCAGGTTGCAATGTAACTGGGACAGACCCTAGGGAAACAGGATGAGGCAGTAGCCCTGGTCAGGCTCCTTTATGAATTTTGGGGGGGAAAGCTTGTGGCAGCCACCTAATCCGGTGTCAATTTGAGGATTCAGAGTGTAGGGGTGGAGTCTAGCCTGTCCATCTGGAGACAGGCAAGGAGATCTCTGTGTGGGCGTGGCCTTCTCCTGAGAATCCTGGGGAAGGTGGTCCTTCCTTCTTGGAGGCAGAGACGCCATCTCTCTCCATTCACTTCCTTGGACACTTTCCACTGACAGCACTCGCTGCCTGAGAGACTCGACTGACAAGGCTGGCTCCCTGTGAGACATCCCTGAGGAGAAGCCACATGGACCTCCCTTGTTGTGGCCAGAAACCTGGACCTAGAGAAGCCACGTGGAGTCTCCTGCCAGCCCTGAGATGTTCACAATCCCACTGGATCCAAAGACTTTGTACCCACTGGCTTGGGTAGAAACTTTCTTCTTGTTCTGCATTTGGCATCATGGCATGTGTTTCGTGAACCTGAAGAGGACTTTGTAGACTGGTATCAGACATATGGGCTAATATCAGACTTATGACCTTGGACTGGACTGGGTTGGGATGTTTTCCCAATGCCCAATTACTCTTTGCATAAAACTCTCTCTTACATACATATGTTGTTTATGAGTTTGTTTCTCTATATCAGAAGAAGCCAGCTTCTGATACATACATCACGGGTTCAGCGGGTGCAGTTGTACAGTGATAATTATTATTTATCTTAATAAGGACATAGAGAGCATGAGAGAGAGAGAAACAATAAGAGTCAGACATATATCATGTCATGGTAGCATGCTCACCTCTGCCCCGGTTGGTGGTCCACATGGAGCGAAAGGCAGGAGAGAGAGCGAATTTTAATTTTCTCTGTTTAAATACCCTTATGGGGGACACATGAATTCTGTCATCACTGGTCAGGACATGTCACAAGAGGGGGCTATTTTGAAGGCTACATGGTAAGAATGGCTTAGGGATGCCTATGTGACTAAGGGGAGAGGGATGTGATAAGGGAAGACCTCAGACTCCTGGGGGTAGATGAACAGGTCTGTCTTGTTAGGAGTCATTGAGAATGGCAGTCCCATTGACAGGCCTTGAGGGAAGCTCACCATCATTCCAACAGCAGGGGAGTTAACTTTACGGGTGAGTCACGCAAAGGCCTCAGATAACTGGGGGCTTTAGGGAGAACAGCTAACATAACTTACACTCCAAATGCTGGTAAATGGGTTGCTTAATATTTTGGAGTATGTAATTGTGGAAAAGTCTTGTCTTCATTCCACGTTTCTAGTCTACCCAGACTAACACAGAGCCAATAACCTATCTCGGGTAAGACAGATAGGTTATTGGGAGCAGACTTACACGAGATTTATGGAGCTTGGCCTAAGAATGTCTTCCTCAAAACTAGACAGAGCAATTTTCTCTTCTTTCTTTCTTTCTTTTCTTTTTTTTTTTTTTTTTTTTTTTTTTTTTTTTTTTTTTTTTTTTTTTTTTTTTGTCCTCTGACATTCTGGTCTGTTGGATCTGTAAAGAAACAAACAAACAAACCTCTTGGCTGCTATTACTTGTACCTGTGATCTCTGAGAAAAGCAAATATTAACAATCAGTTTATTAGTAGACAAAACCAAATCTCTGCTGGATTTTGTAGATATACCACTGATCTTGTATTATTCTTGCTTTTATTATTTTTTTCATTGGGACCCAACCCAGACATCATACCATTCAATAGTCAGTCCTATCAAGCAGTGTTGGGCACAATCATTTTCAAAACATTTTCTTCCTTCTTGTCCTCCTTGAGATCAGTTCCCCATTAATGCCCCCTCTTCTGTACCCCCCCCAGGAACTCTTTATTCTAGTTATTATTTCTATAGGATCACCCCCACCTGAGTTTCATCTACCAAAATAAATGGAAAGATCCATAACAGAGAGTCCAGAACTTGACCCACAATATATTTCAATATATAATAAACTTCCAATTTGAAACAAACAAAAACAGAAAGCACAGAAAAACAGACCAAGTGCCAGGGCATTTGAGTGTCATCATTTTTTTTGTGAATTTTTCTCTAAAGGTCCTTTGTCCACCTTTTAAGGAGGTTATTTATTTTGTTTTCTTGTTCTGGTGTTTCAGAGTTCTGCAGATTTTAGCAATTAGTCCTTTGTCCATTCATGTCACCGCTAAATACCTTTTCCCCACCTGTGTACTCTCGTCCTACTCTCTTATTGTACACGGGTGGTTTGTTTTGAATATGTCCCAGTCATCTATTTTGTCTTCTACTCCAGTCTTGCATTATTCTTTGGGCGCAGACACATCCAGCTGTGCTAGCACGTGCCGGTCTGCTTCCCATCTCTCTTTCGCATATGCTGCATAAAATGTGCCTCCCTCACTGTCACCACCTTGTGGGACTTTCCCCCTTAAAAGAGCTTTGGCAGAGTCGGCTAGCGTTCTCTGAAGCAATGGCCCATATGATCCCGAGACCTGGGCTGTGTGTGGAGCAAAAACAAGGAAGGTAGGTCCCACCAACGGGGTGCCAGGCAGTCCCAATCTGAGTCCCTCTTGACCCCCTTGGGGTACATGCTCTCAGAAAAAGGAGGCTTTGTCTGCTTCCTCTTGTTCTTTTTCATACTGCCTTCATGTTGTGTTCAGTGCGTTGCTGTGAAAGCCAGTGGCTTCGATTAAGGGGGGTCATCTAGATTTTTGCTTGGTCATTTGATTAAAGAGCGGCAGCCAGTGTTTCTTTTGGATGAGCTGCAGTTTCGTGTCCGGATTGTGACACTGACGGAAGTCTTTTTTGTTAATATTTAAAGGGGAAAATTAAATTAAAATTAAGAAATATTTAAAGGGAAACTTGTTATGTTTTAAATCATTTTCTTGGGGCTCTTACAACGCTGGCTATAAACCCTACATCAGTTGCATCTGACATAGTCGTACAGGTATCCCATCGTTCTTTTCTAGACATTGACTTTTCATGGAGCCCTTGGGATCAGCTCCTCCTTTTTCCCCCTCCCCCCCTCCCACTCCAACCCTCGGGGCCCCCAGAAAGAATGTAGATTTTTCATTATTTTGAAATTTTATTCCAAACACCATTTCCCATCCCTTCTGGTTTCTGTTGTTCTTCCCCCTGACTGGGATGTGTACTTATGTGCCAGCCATTGCTATTGGTGGCCCCCTCCCTCCTCACCTCTCCCTTCTTGCCCCCTCTCCTTTTCCAATTCCAATCTCTATTCCAATTCCTGATCCTGGGTTCCATGTGTTGTGAGTTTTATCTCTTGCTTGTACCCAGGCACATGCTCCCATCTAGTCTAGATTGGGAGGCAGCACTGAGGTCCAGAGAGCAGGGGGTGGGGGGGTGTAAGTTTGAGGAGGTCTCCAGGTAACAGAGGTGTATTGCATGACCCTTAAATGCTCGACTGCACCCTGATTGACTCACCCCCTCCATGCGACCCCTCTCTAGGGGAATGTTCCATTGTCCAGAGGTGGGCTTTCGGTCTCCACTCCATCCACCCGCCATGCTCACCAATGGTTTTTGTTTGTTGTTTTACTGTTTGTTGTGAAACTTCTGGTGCCCGCGGCCCCGTCTTAATGGCACCTCACAGTTGCACTGGCAGGAAGCAATTCTATTTGGAAAGAACTCTGGGTCACCAAAAAGCACTAAGTTTCCAAGCACAGGTCGACCAGTTAAAAACCACGAGGGCAGTCACCGGGGATCAGGTGGTCACAAGACAGGCCAGAGCTTTGGGTTGCCTGGCACGCACATGTAAGTTCTCATGCCATGAAGATCCACATTGGCTTAAAAGAAAAAAAACATCAGCCTCTGAGCCCTGGTGGCCCTAGTGGTTGTGTGCGGGACTGCAGCCCACAGGGTTGGCAGTTCAAATCCAGCAGCCGCGCTCCAGGAGCAAGGCTGGGCTTCCAACTCCCACCAGGGTAGTGATGCCACACACACACACACACACACACACACAAAGCATCAGCCAAGGCCGATGACACCGCCCCCCCCAAAAAAAATCCTGCCATCCATCGAGTCAAGGCCGATTCCTAAGGACCAATAGCAGAGGGCAGAACTGCCCCTGTGGGTTTTTGAGACTGTATCTTTAAGGGAATCAAAAGCCTCATTGTTCTCCCATGGAGCGGCTGGCGGTTTCAAACTGGCGACCTTGCGGTTGACAGCGCAACGAGTAACCCCTGCGCCACCAGAATTCCATAAAATGCCAAAATCTGCCCGTTGGGACACCTGCTGCACCTAAGACTAAAAGGGAGGGGACTAACTGGGTATGATAATTTGACAAAAAAAAGAAAAAAAGATTGTCTCCATTAGAAGCTGTAGGGTATGAGATCAAGCAAAAGCTTTGGTTTGCTTTGGCTTGGTTTTCCTCGGTTGGTATTTTGAATCCTCCAGAACAGAAAGAAGCAAAGGAGCGTTCTTGCTTCTGTTCAAGAAAAGGTTGCTAAACAGTCTAAACAAATGTTAAAGGTTCCCCAAAATAAGTTCCTGAGCCCTCGAAGGAACTGAACTCCCACATGTATGAAACAAAGCGAAAACCACGGAGAAAGGAAACAAAGAGAAAGAAGGGCCCAGAAGAAGACCCCAAACAAGCAACCATTTCCATGTGAATGAGGGAGGCCAGAATGAATACTCACACGCCATCTGTAGACAATTGGACATGTCCTCACTGAAGGGTCACAAAGAAGGGACGAGTCAGCCAGGGTACAGTCCAGCATGGACGAAACACACAATAGCCCTCCAGTTCTTGAATGCTTCCCCACCCCCATTATCACAACGACAGTTCTATCTTACAACTCTGGCTAGCCCATAGCATGTACACTTGTACAGATAAGAACCCCCTGACATGTGGAATCCAGGACAGAGAAATCCCTCAGGAACAGCAATAGGAGTAGCGATAACATGAGGGGGAGGGGGGTGCAGGGAGAGAAAGGGAAGAAACAGGGAACTGATCATAGCATTCAAGATACAGCAGATGCACACACACACACACACAGGATGATGAACAACAGAAATGTGGGTGAAGGAAAATGGCAAATAGTGTAAAATTGAAAATAAAAATAATCTATAAATTATCAAAGGTTGGCGAGGACAGGAGGGTGGGGCAGGGAGGAGGGGAAAGAGGAACTGATACCAAGGGCTCGGGGAGAAAGAAAATGTTTTGGAAATGATGATGGTAACCTATGTATATATGTGCTTGATACAATTGGTGTATGGATTGACATAAGAACCGTACGAGCTCCGATGAAATGATTTATTAAAAGAAAGGGTGAAAAAAAAGAAAGGAAGACCTGAACTCTTGATAGCCTGATCTGGCCTCAGTTCTTTAGTGGTCTGAGTCTGAACTACAGTCCCTTTTAAAGTCCTCAGTAGTGAGACAGTCTACCGGGCCGGGGGTCTCCATCTGCTTAGGCTGGGGAAGTACTTGGTCTAAATGAAGTGAGAGCTGTTGGAAAGGACTTCCTTTCCTGGCCCTCAGGAAATTCGGCAGATAGTTGTGCATGACTTTACCGTGTGTTGACTCATACCTGTTGTCAGGGTCCTTCAGACTTGCCTGACTTGCTGCCCATGTTACCAGCTTCAGGGGAAGCAGCATGGATGGCCGAAGGCAGGAGGAAGGACGCAGGGGTAAATCCAGTGCTTACGTCTGCAGTTACAGGGAAGGATTTAAAGAGATGAGCGTCCAAGGTGAATCAGAGAAATGGCAGCCATGTGCCCCAAAATGCTTCCCGGGAAGGTTCACTGAGCAAGAGTGCAGGCGGGTTGTCAACAAAGGGGGGGAGGATGGGGGCAGGAATGTGTATGCCTTGGTGGATCCATTCTCCGAACGATTTTTGAAACATCTAGGCTTACAAGCAGCTGCAAAGGAACACTGGCCTGTAACTAATTTTGTTGGGGAGGGGAGGGTGTGGCTGTTGCCTGAATTGACGGCAGTGGTAAAAAAACACTATTTGATCCGGGAAAGTGTGGATCCTTTGGAGCTGGCGATCCAAACAACAACCTCAGTGTCATGTCATGCCCATCCAGAGCAACCTCTAGGACAGGGTAGAACTGCCCGCATGGGTTTCTGAGACTGGAACTCTTTATGAGAGTAGAAAGCTCCATCTTTCCCCCAGAGGAGCAGCTGGTGGTTTTGAACCGCCAACCTTGTGGATCGCAGCCCATGCCATAATCACTATGCCACCAGGGCTTGGGACTGGCTGCCATTGGCCTGTAAAGTTACTCAGGATGAGGGAGAGAGGACTAGGGGAGGTGAGACAGAGTGAGGAAGAGGGGGACCATGAATGGCTTGTCGTAACTGCAGAACAGAAGTCTTTAGGAGTTTCCAAGGAGGGCACCTGGGTAGGAGGTATTTGTCACTACTATAAGAGGCCTGACTATTTCACATGAGACTGCGCAAGGCTTGAGAATGAACGAGAAAGCATCCTATCAGCCTCAGCCTCTCTATTATTGCCACCCTCTGACGGAGAGTTCCTCGGGGACTCAGGGGTGTCAGCATGGCTCCTTTTCACCCTCAGGGAGATCCTTGCACTTTCCCGACTCATGCAGGTGCCACCTGGTCAGTTCTGACTCCCACATCCCTGTGAAAACATCTTCTGAGGGGCAGCAGAGTGTCAACATTTGCGGGAGTTTAGAATAAGGGACAAATGTTGCCTCACTCACAGCCAGTGTCAGTGTTTTTAAGATGTACGGGGGCTTTATGTCCCCTTCTGCATAACCATGACACCCCCCATGAATCTACTGGGGAGAAACTTATAATCTAAGGGGCACTCACTGACTGTGGAGAAAGTCTATCAAGCTTTCCCTCTTCGGCTGACTCTTGCTGAAGGAATGGTGAAAGACATTCTAGGTGCCAGTCAATGATTAACAGAAGTAGAGTAGAATACAAGAAAAGTTTGAAGAAGAAGAAGAGACATGATATAGCTAGTATCTACTAAGCTTTGGACTAAAATGGTTACAGTTATGGAAAGAGTCTTATCAGCCGAACTCATATGGGTTCAAATAGATAGTTCTAAACCTTCCAGACGAAGAACAGACAAGAAGAAATAGGCTGCCCACCTCAGATGAACTAGCCACTAAAATCCTTATGGGTAGCAGCAAAACAGCGTCTGATATGGAAAATTTCATGAATGGAAGCAAAACATTGTCAGAGATGACCTCCTCAGCTCAGTAGACACTCAAAAGTGTTGTCTTCTCAAATAGAGTCCACCATCATGACATGGATGGAGAATAAAGCCTTCGTGATCTCCATTTGCTGATGTGACACAACTGAAAATGTGCAGAAACAGCTGCAATCATCCGTTAACAATCGGAACTCGCAGTGTGCAAAGTATGAATCTAGGGAAATTGACAGTCATTCAAAAGGACATGGAACACATAAAGATCGATATCCTAAACACTGAAGACTAAAGTGCACATGGAACAAACCATGGCAGTTCCATGGCCTCACATACATGTGAAAGTTGGGCGTTGAATGCAGAAGACCAAAGAATCAATGTGTGTGAAGTATGGCACTGGCAAGGAATATTGCAAGAATCATGGACTGCCAGGAGAACAAACATATCTGTCTTGGAAGACGTACAACCAGATTGCTCCTCAGAGGCAAGGATGAACTTTGACTCACATAGCTCTGACATGTTATCAGAAGGGACATTCTTGTTCCTGGAAAAGGACACTGTGCTGGGTAAAAGAGATCAACAAAAATAAAATACTTTTAAAAGAAGATCTTCTGTCTAGCGGGCCTTAATCAAGGGCAATGTAGCAGCGAGGAATTGCTAAACCCGAATGAAGGCAGAGCATGATGGGGGGACAAGAAGAAACTAAAAAGCAATAGAGGAAAGAACCAGGAGGCAAAGGACATTTATAGAGGTCTATAAATGTACATGTGTAAATGTATATGTACATATGTAAATATATATCTAATGAGAAGGAAATAGAGCTATGTACTCATATCTATATGTTAAGGATGAAGGTTGCAGATGGATATTGGGTCTCGACTCAAGTACTCCCTTAACACAAGAACACATTGGTCTAATAATGCAGCATTCTGTGATGCTAACCTTCCTGACACGATTGCTGAAGAAAAAAATGGGTACATAAGCAAATGTGATGAAGAGAGCAGATGATGCCAGGCTATCAAAAGACATAGCATCTGGGGTCTGAAAGGCTTGAAGATAAATGGCCATCTAATTCAGTGGACAAAGCACACCATCCTGTATGATCATGACGTGTCAATGGGAAGTGTCAGGCATCTAAGATACTATAATAAAATCATACTCAATGTGAATTGGTGGGGTAGGGGGGCATGGAGTGGAAACGCAATGCCCATCTGTAGACAACTGTACGTCCTCTCACAGAGGGATCACAGGGAAGAGATGAGCCAGTCAGGGTGCAGTATAGCACCTATGAAACACACGACTTTCCTCTAGTTCAGCGGTTCTCAACCTGTGAGTCTTGACCCCTTTGCAGGTCAAAAAACCCTTTCACAGAAGTTGCCTACGACCATCGGAGAACACATATTTCTGATCTAGTGAGAAAGAAACTATCTCAACCTTCACATTGACATTGGCTTTTTATGCATACTAGAGCAAATTATAGCAACGTAGTTTACTGTTGTTATATTAAGACTGTTACCCATGCTACACCATGCTGCAAGACAAAATTTCATTTATTTGTAATTAGAAAGAAATATTTCACTGTATATATTTATATATTGCTTTGTGATTAATCACTGTTTTAATTATGTTCAACTTGTTGCAATGAAAATACATCCTGCATATTAGATACTTACATTCCAATTCATAAGAGCAGCAAAATTACAGTTATGAGGTGGCAACAAAAATAATTTCATGGCTGAGGGTCACCCTAACATGAGGAACTGTATTAAAGGGCTGTGGCATTGGGAAGGTTGAGAACCACTGCCCTAGTTTTTTTGTGCTTTCTTCCCCCTACTATCATGACCTCAATTCTACCTGACAAATTGGATTAGAGCAGAATATGCACACCGCGACAGCCAAGAGCCCCAAACACAAGGATAAATCACTCCGGGCCAACAAAGAGAGTAGGAATACCAGAAGGATTAGGGGAGGGTCAGGGGAGAAAAGGGGAATCCATAACAAGGATCAATCTATAACCCCCTCCCAGAGGGATGAACCACAGAAAAGTGGGTGAGGGGCAGCGGAGGATAAGATAAGGTCTGGAAATAATAATCTATAACTTATAAAGGGTTCATGAAGGAGGGTTGGCGGGGAGGGAGGGGGAAGAAATGGGGAGTTGAGATCAGGGGCTCAAGTGGGCAGAGAAGGCTTTGAAGATGGTGACGGTAGCCCACGTGCAAGTGTGCTTGACACACTGGATGAATGTATGGCTTGTGATACGAAATGTCAGAGTCCCCAACGACATGAATGAACCCAGGGACTGAAACATGGGCTGAAGCAGAGCACAGCCTGTGAAGATGGTGCAGACTGGGCAGCTTGTCATTCGCTTGTACAGAGTGGCCCTGCAGGTTGGAAGAGTCTCGGCAGCACAGCAGCAACAACAATAATACAGTCCTCATTTCCCCCGCATACATTCCTAGAAGCAGACTAGAGGGCTCATTCAAACATTCCACATTCAACCACGTGTCTTCACAGGGATACCTTTCCTATTTCACAAACATAGGGCTGCTCTCAGTCTGGTCCAAAACAAACACAATGGCTAATACATTTCCATGAGCTTGCGTATGGATCTTGCGAAGTCCATCCTGAAGCCTACTGTCATGTTACTGGATGATATCTAGCACCTTCAAGGAAATCCAGTTGATACAACTGTATTTCAACTGCATGCACCAACCACAAAAGCTAGTGATGACGAAATTGAAAAATTCTACTACCAACTTCAGTTGGAAATCGGTCAAATGTGCAATCAAGATGCATTGAGAGTTATGGGCGATGGGGATGCAAAAGTTGGAAACACAGAGGAAGGAACAGCACTTGGAAAACATAGACTTGGTGATAGAAATGAAGCTGGAGATCGCATGATGCGATTTTGTAAAATCAGCAACTTGTTCATAGGAAATGCCTTTTTAAAGTAACACAACGGGGGCTGAGCCCCGGTGGTATAAGTGGTTGAGTACGGGACTGAGGCTCACGGGCTTGGAGGTTCAAATCCAGCGGCGGCTCTCAGGAGTAGCACTGGGTAGCTCCCACGACCACCAGTGGGCAGTGATTCCTCCCCAAAAAAGTACAGAAAAGCAGGCTGAGCCCCGGTGGCGTAGTGGTTGTGCGTGGGACCGCGGCCCATTGCGACGGAGATTCAATTCCAGCAGTGGGGCTGGGCCTCCTACTCCCACCACCAGGGCAGAGATGCCTTAAAATAAAATAAAAAAATTTTTAATAAAAATTAAAAAAAATTTTTTTAAAGAAATTTTTAAAAGTACACAAAAGCAACTATATACATGGACTTTCCCAGATGGAATACACAGAAATCAAATTGACTGCATCTGTGGGAAGGAAAGCAGACCAAAGGCCAACAGTGGAACAGATCATCATCAATTGCTCACATGTAAGTTCAGAATAAAACTGAAGGAAAAAAATTTAATTCACAAGAGTCAAAGGACAACCTTGAGTCTCTCCCACCTGAATTTTGAGAACATACTCAAGAACAGATTTGCACATTGATGCAGGCGATCGGATCAGCTGTGGGAGGGTATCAAGACCATCATTCACGAAGAAAGCACAAGACGGGAAAGAAGGAAAAGTTCAAGCAGATGTCAAAAGCGACTCTGAAACGTGTGTGAATCATACAGTAGACAAAGGAAGAAAAGATGAAGTCAAGAAGCTAATTAGAAAATTCCAAAGGGCAGCTAGCTCAAGAAGACAAAGCCATCTATTGTAACGAAATGTGCAAGGACCTAGAACTAGAAAACCCAAGGGGGAGAACGCACTCAGCATATTTGAAACTGAAAAAAAGCTCACGAACACTTTGAGCCTCCAGTTTCGATTCTGAACGATTCTAGAGGCAAAATATCGAACGATGCAAAACACATCGAGAGAAAATGGAAAGAATACAGAGCCACTGGACCCAACAGAACTAGCTGGCATCCCCCATTTAGGAGATAGCATATAAACAAGAACCAGGGGTGTTGAAGGAAGAAGTGCAAACCACACTGAATGCATTCGCCAAAAACAAGGTTCCAGGAATTGGTGGACTACCCAGCGATATGTTTCAGAAAGCTGAAGAAGCACTGGGAGCATTCCATTGTCTATGCCAGGAAATTTGGAAGACAATGATTTGATCCGCTGACTGAAAGATCCGTATTTGTGCCCCGTCCAAAGAGAGGTGGCCCAACAGAATGTTCAAACTATATAGACCGATACCATTGACGTAGCACGCAAACAAAGCGTTGCTTAAGGCCATCCAGTAATAACTGCAGCAGTACATTGACAGGGTGGTACCTGAGGTTCCGGATAGACTCAGAAGAGGAGAGATTCAAAGCAAGGGGTATCACTGCTGAGGTCAGAATGGATCTTGGTGCAATGTAGAGAACTTCAGAAAGACGTTTACTTGTCTTTCACTGACTGTGCAAAGGCACTGGCCTGGGTGGACCATCAAAAACTAGGGATATCCTTGAGAAGCTTGAGAATTCCATAAGGTTCCATTGCGCGCATGAAGAATTTGTACATGCGCTCAGGAGGACCAAGAGGCATCCGTGCCAACGGTGCAAGGGACCCCTGCCTGGTATAAACTCAGGAAAGGGGTGCATTGGGGCTGTGTCCTCTCCCCATATGTGTTACTCTGGGTACATTAGAGAAATAAATCCACAGAAATGCAGACGTATGACAGAGTTTTATATAAAGGGTAAGTGCACATTAAGAAAACATCCCAACCCAGCGCTGCCCACAATCCTACATTAGCTCATATGTCTGACATCAGTCCACAAAGTCCTCCCCCATCTCACAAAACACATACAATAACATCGACTGCAGGAGGAAAGCCGACTCAGTGAGTGTGTCAGCCTCTCAGCACTGGCAGGGGTCTCCACACGGCTGCTCCAGCACCCGGGGCTGCATCAGGGTAGGTCCATGTGGCTTCTTCTCAGGGATGTCTTGCAGGAAGTGAGCCTTGCCGGCTAAAGCAGGAAACAGGCTAAGGCAGCTTCACCCTGGTCCAACCATCAGAGAGCAAGAGACTCAAGAACTAGAGAGGCGAGGCTCACCGAGCCACTTATCTCTCCGCTTTTCCATTAGCCTCATATGTGTTTATATGCCAGGTTGGCACAATAAACTTTAACAATTTCACCAGCTGGCTCAATCTGTATGTTGAGCAAATCATCAAAGAAGATAGCATCAGGATTGGAGGAAGACTTATTAACAAACTGCAGTACACAGATAACACAACCTTCTTGCTCCAAGTGAGGGAAACTGGAAGCACTTTCTGATGCCAATCAGTGGTTGCAGCCTTCAGTGTGAGTTACAGCTCGATGTAAGGAGGACCAAAATCTTCACAATGGAACAAAGAGGCAACATCATGATCAATGGAGAAAAGGTTGATGTGCTGGTCAAGTACTTGATGTCAGTTTCATGATTGGGAGTATAGGGGTGGAGTCTAGCCTGTCACTCTGGAGATAGCCAATGAGGCCTCTGTGTGGGCATGGCTTTCTCCTGAGAATTCTGGGAAGTCTCATGGTGTTTCCCTCATGGAGATGAGAGACCATTTTCCCAGTTGTTAGGAGTTGCTGGACTGACAAGACAAGATGGCAGCATCCGAGGAACCGGAAGAGCCAGAGGAGAA
>PVJH01022171.1:0-37185 GCA_004026705.1 Nesogale talazaci | reverse complement strand
CTTTTCACTTTACCTTGCACAACACGGAATGACCTCAGGCAGAAAAATCACAGGGCCTTTCAATAGAGTACCACAACTTGTGTAGGACTTGTGGTTGCCAGGATGATTTTGACAAAGAACCAATAGCGTAAGATACAGTGGCTTTGTATAAATAGGCAGCACTTTAACTTTTGTTCATTGCTTTCAGCGATCCAACTTTTACCTTGCTATTTCCATATTCTGTGTTTAGAATGACACACAGATATTTTCATAAAATTCAAATTTCTTCTCCAGAAACTTCTGTATCTTTACTTACCATTTGATGTAAAGCCCATTTTAAAGATTCTGACACTCTTCCCTCTGAGTCCTGATATGATTAAGGCCTTTTACTTTCCTCCTTCTATTATCAATTCCTTTTAATGAACACCTTGCCTGCTTTCTCTGGAATTTTCTTGACATTGATTTCCTGTCTTTCTTGTGTGTTGAGATCCTCCATCTTTACCTTCTCTTCCTTTTGTCACTGCAGTCTATTCAACTATTTTCTACTTTAAATGAGCAGACCAATAAATCATAGTTAGCTTTTGTGTCAACTTGGCTAGGTCAGAATTTCCAGTGCTTTGACCCTTAAGGTCTAGTAAAACTGTAGCTTTCCTTACATAATGGAATCAACTCCATAATGGGATTGACTGAGTTAAGATAATTAGGGTGAAATTCAAACTTCTTACTCAGGACATAGCGTTAATGACAGGGAAATTTCATTCAGGCCGTGCCTTGCTTCCTATATATAAATGGGCTCTGGTAAAGCTGTCTTGCTTTTTTCTGGTTCTGGATCCTGCATCTGGCTCTTCATCTTCTGGCTCATTGGATGTGGCCAAAGACTGTTGGACTGCCTGTGGACCTGGAGCCATTCTCCTCCTGATCTGCCATGTTATCTACTGGTTTTGGATTAATCTGTTTCTTCACTCATAAGGCAATGAGGAATTCCAGTGGTATAGTAGGTTAAGTATTGTGCTGCAAGCCACAAGTTCAACAGTTCAAAACCACCAGTCCCTTCAAGGCAGAAAGAGGATACTTTCTACACCTGTGAAGAGTTAGTCTTGCAAACCCACTGGGCCAGTTCTACCCTGTTCCTGAGGGTTGCTGGGACTAGGAGGTGACCTGATGAGAGGGAGGGAGGGAGGCAGGGAGAGAGGGAGGGAGGGAGGGAGGCAGGGAGAGAGGGAGGGAGGGAGGGAGGGAGGGCCTGAATGACAAGGCAGACTTGCTAACTCCTCTGCAGTCACCAGCCTTTGTGAACACATTCAAGATTTGCTTGCTTCCACAACCATGTGAGCTGTTTTCTTGATATGAACATCCCTCTCTCCCTCCCTCTCTCCTGTTGGTCCGGGTAGATAAGAGAAACAAATTTATGGATCCTTATATGTGTGTAAGGAAAAGCTTTATATACCAGAGCACTTAAATATTGAGAAAACATCCCAGTCCAGTCCAGATGAAGTCCATAAGTCCGATATTAGCCCAAAGGTCTGACGCCAGTCTATAAAATTCTCTTCAGACTCACAAAACACATGTGATGAATCCAAATGCAGGAAGCTCAAAGGCCTATGGGTGAAAAATTTTGTGGCTCCAATGAGGATAACTGCATCTCAGCACTGGCAGGGGCTATCTACTGGCTTCTCCAGTTACCAGAGCACAGGGTCTGTCAGCATGGTGCCATGTGTTTTGTCAGTAGAGTATCTCCCAGGGAGTCAGCCAAGAGACAAAGTCTCTGTGCCTCCTTGGAGAAAATCAGGATTTCCTAGAATCCTCAGGAGAAGACCATCTAGAGACCTCTTTGGCTGTATCCTAATTGACAAGCTATACTTCACTCCTATACTCTTAATACTCAAATTGACATTAGATTATCAAACTGCCATAAACCATTCTTTATCAATTTAAAACTTTCACAGAACTCTTTAGAGCCATATATAATTTTCAAACAAATAATAATAAAATCATATCTGTACCTAACAGAATAAAATTAAAATGCACATAATTTAATATGTGCCACCTCCTCTAGACATAACATTCTATAAGTGAACAAAACAAAAATATCCTATGCCTAACAATTGAAATTAAGTACCACCTACACCTTAATCCTATAATTACATTGCTCCACCTATGAAAGTTTGTAAACCACCCACTTTATGTGTCTATCCTCCCAATTTTGGTTATATAATTTCTATTCTGCCTACTTAAGTCAACCCAATGCTCTGTGGAGACAATAATACTCAGAAGTAAAGAAGCTTCATTCCACTTGGAAACTTGGGAAGTCTGCATCCATAAGCAGTGTCAAAACAGGACAGACCATCCATAAAGTCAACAGCAATATGCACCAGTTCACAGGCTGGAAAATCTTCTCTTCATCTGATTGGGTTATGTTCAACTCAGTGTGGGCTGCCTCACTTAACCTCACCAGGGTGCCCATTGGTAGTCTTCCATGGCAGTCATGTACTCTGGTACCAATTTGATTAAGAGTGTAGTTGTGGAGGCTAGCCTGTCAATCTGGAGATAGCCAATGAGACCTCTGTATAGACTTTCTCTGAGAATTCTGGGAAATCTCAGTATGTTTCCCCTGTGGAAGGGAGAGACTATTGACTTAGTACCTGGGAGATGCTCTACTGACAAGACAAAATGGCAGCATGTTGATAGACCCTGAGTCATGGAGGAACTGGAAGAGACGCCACATGGGCTTACCCTGATGAAACCAGATCTCTGGGGCTGGAGAATTCACATGGAGACTCCTGTCAGTGCTGAGATGCTTCTACCACCACTGGCTACACACAACTGGCTTATGATTATCCTGGCATTGTTGCATGTGCTTTGTGAGTCTAAAGAGGACTTCTGGAGTACTATCAGACATATGGGCTAATATTGGACTTAAGGACTTTGACTGAACTAGGCTGGGATGTTTTCTCAATGTTCCATTCCTCTTGTATATAGACCTCTCTCTTATATACATGTGCATGTTTATGAAATTGTTTTTCTAGTCTACCTGGACTAACACCTTCCCTTTAGACCATGACCCCATCACAAATTATCAACAACCGTAGTCCTTTGTGTTTGGTCATGAACTTCAGACCATTCAACCTGCTCTCTTCTTCTCTGGTTCAATGTAAACCAGGTCCATGGGTGTCAGTGACCAACCCGTCTCTTTACTGCCGCATATACCAAACTGAACCCGTCTCTTTACTGATGCTTTTCTCCCACTTACACTCAACGAGTGGACCCAGGTATTTAACTAAGAAGCATTTCAGTTTGTCACAAGCTTCCTTTACAGTTCATTCTTAGAGATGAGTTTTCTTCATGGTTCCAGATATTTTTCAGCTTCTGACAAAGATCGCTAGAGTTCAGAAAGCCAAAGCATTCATTTTTCTTCAATCTGAAGGTCAACAATGGCCCGTTAGGCAAGACTATCAAATACATATGTCCTATACCAATCTGTAAAGTCCTCTTCAGACTCATGAAACACATGCAGTGGTGCCAAATGCAGGAAGATCACAGGCCAGTAGGTGTAAAGTCCTGTGGATCCAGTGGCATTGTAAGCATCTCAACTCTGGAAGGGATCTCCATGTGACTTTTACTAGGTGTGGGGTCTATAGGCTTAGTGTCATGTGTCTTGTCAGTTGAGACCCTCAGGGAGTCAGCAGAAAGTGTGTCTCCTAACTCCAAGGAGGAAATAGAGCAATTTTCAGAATCCTCAGGGATTCTCATCCTCACACAAAAGGCTCATTTGATTGACTGGCTAAACTCCACCCCTTCACTCTTAATTCTCTCTAATTTACAATTAAAGGACTACATCCATTCATCTATGTCTATCTGTACACACACATTTATACGCATATTAATATACATGTGTATTCTTTTGCTTTTTTAGAGAAGAACTCAGCCTAACACACTCAACTTCTTCTTTTCCTAGATGGACATGTTTACATTTTTCAAGCATTGCTTAAATATTACTCTATCTATTTGACAGTTCTCCTACTGTTCCTACTACAAGCTGATCTCATTGTTAGGTTTTATTCTTCTACTCCTCTATATGCCTCTAAATTTAATAACAACTGTAGCCAATTCCAGACCTCCTTAAGTCTCAAATCATCTTTAAAAAGTTTTGATTTTTCACCACTTAGTTCTCTTGGAGCTGTAAGTTGCCCTCGCAACACCTGTATTATTGATCTTTGGGACACTAAATTCTTTTGTATGCCTCTTTAGTCTACCCTTTTTGAATCAGCTGACTTGGATAATTTCTTTTATTGTTTCTTGAGGTTGAATTTAGGATATTTTTTTCTCTTTGTGGTTTATATTATGATCTTAGGTGAATAAATCTCCTTGAATAATAATTATAATATGAAACTAGAATAAATTTACAGCTGGAATTTTCATGATTCAGATAATCCATAATCCTTTCAGTAAGCAGAAATGTAGATTTTGTTTTATTATTTCTCTAAAGATGAAAAAAAACTTCAGTAAATAGAGTTGTCTCTTTAGAATTCCATGAAGACAGGGACTGCCCTATAATAATTGCAAAGCTTAGCTCCCATTAGGTGCAATTATAAAGATGCAAGCATTTTTCTATTTCTTTCTATGCATATGCTATAAGCCATTTTAAATAAAATAATTAATTTCATCCTCATAGCAAACCCATGAGGTGGTTATATCTGTTTCCCAGATTGCAAAGTTTACATAATTTAGCTGTGTCTATGTTTTCAGGTTTATTTTATATTCTCCTAGTCTCTCCTTGTACACTGTATAGAACTTTTTTTTTCACTTTCCAAAAGTCTCATCCCTTTTCCATCTCAGAATGTTTGAATGCGCATTTTATTCCGTGCCCCTGGGAGCCAACTCTTTTTTAGGTCCACCTGATGTCCATCCCATCTTAGGGCATCAATGTCTTATTTTTATCCTATTAAAATATAACTAAGAAACTCGTCTAACTCCTACTTTCCATTAGGGTGATTCCTGATCATTGACTAACTTCCTCAACAGATATTTATTTTTCAGGGCTTGCTTAGTTCCAGACCCTGTTGTGGATTCTTGAGACCAGCAGCAAACAGAACAAAAAATATACCTATCTCTTCAGAATATTTATATTAAGTAACATACATAAGGAAATTACATGCAATTTTAGACAGTATCATACTTATGGGGAAACTAGATACAGGCCACAGGAGTCAAATTTCTTGGGAGGGATAAACTGCCGTTTGAATTAGAAGACTGTCAAGTGTGGACACATTGAACATAGTGACTTTTGAGCAAAAGTTTAAGTAATTCATAGGATGTAAGTGTGGAAATAGTGTCTGATACTTATGGACAGCACTGTGATCTAGTGATGCCATAACAGAAATAGCACAATTGGATGGTTTTAAGCAGAATTTAGTGTTCTCAGCATTTAGGAGGCTAAAAGTCAGATTTTAGCATGGCAGCTCTGTGGTTGTTGGTGGGTGCTGTTGGGCGCTGTTCATAGTAACCCTGTGTTCATCAGAACAAAATGCTGCAACGTGTGACAGGATCTTCCCAACCTTTGCCAGTTTTGAGTCCCTGCTTGTGTACACTGTGCCAATCCATCTCCTTGAGAGTCCCTCTCTTTTCCATTGTCTCTTTGCCCTATCAAACAGGCAAAGTCTGTCTATCGAACAGTCTTCATCCACGGTCGGCACTTCTTGATAACATGACTAAAGCACTGGAGAAGATTTGCCATCCTTTATTTTAGGAAACACTGTGTCTGTATTTTTTCCAAGACACACTTGCCCATTTCGTCTCCAGCGATCATGGCGTATTCCAGATTTTCACCAGTACCAAAGTTCAAAAGCATTCCTTTGTCCTAGTTCTCCCTTATCCATTTTTCTGATTTTATGAGAATATAGAAAATATCATGACTCAGGTCATGTGCACATTAGTCTTCACAGTAACAGTTTTTCTCTTGACACCCAAAGAGATTTTTTTGCAGCAAATTAGTCCAATGCAATAAGCTGTCTGGTTTCTTGATTTTTCCTTGTGAATATAAGTAAAATGAAATCCTTGACATCAGTCATTGCATTAGTGGTAAATTATGAGGAGTTTTCTACTCTTTGTTGACATATACTGGTAATCCACATTGAAAGGTAGATCGTCTTGGATCTTCAGTAGTAAATGCTCTACACCTTCTTTGATTTCCACAACATGTATATTACAGGTTATTAATGAGTCTCCTCCAATCCTGATGCCTAGTTATTCTCCATATCGTCCACCTTCTGATACCATTTACACAACATGAAGATTGGATAAGATTATGAAGAGATAGACTCTTGACACACACTTTTCGTGATTTCAGATCATGAAGCAGCACTTTGTTCTGTTCAAACAACTGCCTTTGGTCTAAGTAAAACTTCCTGATTGACCACAACTAAGTGTCCTATAATTCCAATTTTATGCAAAGTGACACATGTTTTTTTGTGGTCCTGAAAGTTGAATGCTTTTTCAGGGTGAATAAAGTATAAAAAAAGCATCTTGACTTGATGTCATTGAACTTCAGATCCAGTGTGACTTTTTGGCAACCTCGAGTGAATGCACTAGTACCACCAATTTTGAACTACTATCTACAAAATTTTACTGGCATGTGATACTAAGAATATTGTCCAGTAACTTCTACCTTCTATTGTGTCTCTTTGGAATGGACTCCAATACAAGCTACTTCTATCTGGATAGTCAGATAGCTGTTTTTAAATTCCTGGACAGTATTCCATATTTACTGATATCAATGAATGCCTCCAGTGCTGAGACATTTTGCTGAAACATTTAATGGATGTTCTGTCACTTCCTGGAGGCTTTTTGTTTTAAAATCTATGCTTTCAGTGCAAGTTAGACTTCTTCCTTCAACTCCACCTGTTCTTGAACACGTGCTTTCTCTTGACGTGTTTGGTTGCTGACCAATTTTTTTTTATTATCTTGACTGTTTTCTTGTTATCATTTTTGGATTTTTCCCTTGTTGTTTAAGATTCCGTCTATAGATCCTTCCATATTTCAACTGAAGTCTTGATTTATTTCTTCTCTTCTTATAGCTTGAGATAAGAAAGGGTGTTTATCTTCTTTGATTTTCTATCTTCAGGTCTTCATAAAGTTCATTTAAAAATACTTTATCTTCTCTAACCAGTCATTGAAAACCCTCTCTTCAGTTTCCTAATTATTTCTTCCTTTTGCTTTAGTTATTTTACACTATAAAGTAGGCTTATGTCTCTTCTGATAGCCCTTTTTATCCCCTTTCCCCACTTCTTTCCTTTCTTTCAAATGTCCCTTTTCTTTCTTTGTGTATAATATTCCTTCTCATCAGTTGACCACGTGGAGTGCCAGCCCTAAAAGAAGGTTTAATTCTTATAATCTCTGAGGGATGACTCGGTCTTTTTTCAACATCTGTGGGTCTGGCATCCCTTGTGATACATCTGTGTCTTGGCAGCCGTCTTTGTGTGGGTCTAGGCAAAGACGCCAGGTTTAAAGGACATTCTCTGCCATTGACTCTCTTTTTCTTGCTGGCACCCATTCCTTTCTCTGCATGCTTTTCTTTTCTTTTATCTTCTATAGGGCTGGGGGTAGCTGCAATTCAAGATATATCCCATCCTAACCTCTGTCATTTACATAATACACTAGCACATTTTACATGAACATGTCTCGATTTTGCTTATCAACATAGAGGACAAATCATTCCCAAATGAGATCATAACCATAGCCATAGAGGCTAGGATTTATAAGACATATCTCAAAAGCATGTCATCACATCACAAAAATGGAAGAAAACCACGCAATACTGCAGAACATGGCTTAGCCAAATTGACACGTTTTAAGAGGTTGCAGTTTAACTCCTGGCAGTGAACATAACATAAACATGCATGCCAATGCATATATACATACAGAAATGAAGTGAGAGTGGCTTGTGTGCCTACTTAGGCAGAGGGGATGCTTGTGTAAAAGGAAGACAAATATGATGGACATCCAGTAGGTGAGTGAGGCGGAACTGAGGGAGACGTATAGTTGGCGGAGAAAAAAGTTATCAGGACACCTGAGTATGAAGTGAAGGCTAAGCCAGAGTTTTAAACGGTTTGCTAGAATGTTGAAAACATAACACACACACACACACACACACACACACACACACACACTTGGAGTAAAGACCGAGCCATGTTCTGGTTCTGACACTTCCGACAATAATTGTGCAATCATTAGCTAATCATTCGGCTATCCTAGCAGGGAGTGTTGTTGTTAAGTGCCATGGAGTCCATTGCAACCCATAGCGACCTAACACACAACAGAACGCAGCGCTGCACGGTCCTGCCCCATCCTCAGAATTGCTCCTGTGGTTCAGCATGTTGGCAGCCATCATGCCATTCTGTCTTCTTGAGGGCTTTCTTACTACTGATTTCTTATTGATGTCCCGCCCCTCCACTTTCCCAAGCACGGGGGCTGCTCCGGGGACTGGTCTCGCCTGACACCATCTACAAAGTCTGTACCATCAATTCTCGCTATCCTTGCCCCTATGTCACTCTCTGGACATACGTCTCCCAAGTGACATTGATTTGCTCTTTTAGTCCTCCTTGTTACTGTCAATATTTTTCTCCAGGACCAAAATATAAATATAAATGCACTGAACAGCAGATTTTAAAAAGACCTTGGCAGAATGGATTAAAAATTTGTAACTACATTCTTCTATAGAAGATCTACTTTAGGTTCGGAGACACCATAGGATAAAAGTAAAAAGTATTGCGAAAGCTATGTCACAAAAATAGGAAGTAAAATAGACTTGAAGAAGCTATGGGAATATCAGTCAAAACAGATTTTGACACACTTTTTTCACTATGCAAAGAAAATACATATTTAAAGGATAAAAGGATCACATTAAAATGAGGAAAGTATCAAGAAGATGTTAAGTAACAAAGGTTCCAATTTGAGAGTAAGTTACACCTGACCCAAGCCATGGTAGTTGCAATTACTTCTTGTATTCATGTGAACTCTGAGCAAGAGATAAAGGGGGCCAACGTTTAGAAAGGATAAAGATAAAAATGTATTATTAATTCAAATGCTGGCTTTCTCAAATCCTAATGCTTGACCAAAATTGAATAACTCCTTTTAAAAGAAGGGAAATAATACAAATACATTAGAAGTCCATCATGCGTGTTTTCCCCTTTCTATTTCCCTCATGGTACGTGTCACCAGGAATTTGATTATTCCCAAATTGCCAGCATTTTTCTTTGTTTACCACATGCATTCATTTATTCTCATAAAGTACCAATTATTGACCTCATGGTATTTCCTCTGAAAAATTTAGATGGAAGATTCTGTGGCTTCTGAATATCATACTGCTGGTGCTTCTAAAGTAAAATATTTAGCTCTTTTGTGAGGCAATGCATGGCAAATATGTCTGCTGCCAATAGCTGCATATTGTTCAGCAGTTTAATTTGGTTTCCTTTGAATTAATGGTTTCTTCCAATAAAATATCTTCTTTAATTCATACTTTATGGAAGCACTTTCTTTAAGTTTTCACCTTCCAGCTTTCAATGAATAGTTTCGTTTGATCTCATAATTACCAATGCGTTTTCTTCGTTATGTCAGTCATGTCAGCTTGTTTTACTATTTTTAAGGTTTCTAAAGTATTTTGTGAAAATATGTGTATTATAAGTGAGTTATAATTAAGACAACCTGTTTATTCAAATATAAAGTACCGGTCTGAGCCCTAGTCGCATAGTGGTTGAATGTGGGACTGCGTGCGGTTCATGGGCTTGGCGGTTCAAATCCAGCTGTAGCTCTCCAGGAGCAAGGCTGGTTAGCTCCCCCGACCACCAGAGGGCAGTGATGCCAAAAACAAACAAACAAACAAACAAACAAACAATTATAAAGTACCTACAGTGTACCATTTGCCATTATAGTCCTAGCAGTGGACAGAAAAAACACCATGTTTATGAAGGGGCTTGCATATGTTTGAAGAGATAAACCACAACTAGAAAAACTGAAAAAATATTAAGGTATGAAAATGAAAATAATTTTAAAATACCCTGTGGAAATAAATCAATGAAATGTCTGAGAGAATTAGTAAGGAACGCTTGCATTAAACAGGGAGTAAAGTGACCGTCCCACTACTTGTATGTCAGTTTGTCATTCCTTGGTGGTTTGTATGCTACATAGCTGAACGTTATGTCACTGGTATTTTCAAATGCCAGCAGGCTCACCCCAAATGAACAGATTTTAGTTGAGCTTTCAGACTAAGAACAAACTACACAAAATGAATAGGCTGTCAACTTCAGAAGGATTAGCAAGTGAAGAACATAATGGATAGCAGTGGAATCTTGCCACATAGTAAAACCTCCCGAAAAGCAGCACAGCATGGTCAGAGACAGTGCCAGAAGGTGAGCATCACAGATCAGAAGGCACTCAAAATAGCTGCCTTCTCAAAGTGGTGTCGACCATAATGAGGTGGATGGACTAAAGGCTTTGAGAGTAAACCATTGGATCTTTACTTACTTGTTGTGACTTAACTAAAAAATCAGAAGAAACAGCTACAAACATCTATTAATAACTAGAATTTTGAATTATGAAACATAAATCTATTAAAGTGGGGATTCATGAAAAATGAAATGGAACACATACAGATGAACATCCTAGGTGTTTGTGGGGTGAAATGGACTAGTATTGGCCATTTTGAATTAGAGACTTATGATTTCCTATGCTGGGAATGACACTATCAAGAGGTATGATACTACATTCAATTGTCCAAAAAACATTTCAATATCTATCTTAAAATTCCATGCTGTATGGGGAAAGGATACTGTCCATCCACATACAAGAAATATCTAGTCAATCCTATCCTTATTCAAATGTATGAACCAGTCATTAAAACTAACAATGAAGAAATTGAAAATTTTGTCCCAAGTCTTCAGTCTGAAATCAATCAATCAAGATACATTGGTAGTAATTGTAAGTGGAATACAAAAGTTGGAAACACAGAAGTAGAAATAGTAATATGACTTTGGTGACCAAAATGAAGGTGGAGATCACATGAACCAATAAATTCCTTGGCTGCTCCTTCCATGATCCCTGGTTATCTAAGCAAAATAAGTTTCTTGAAAACTGTTAATTTTTTCTATTTATCGTGATGTTGTTTTAGGTCCAGTTGTGTGTATGTTGGTTTTCTTTCCACTGAGTTGCAATCCTTATTGAAGTCTGCAGTCCTTGATCTTTATTGGCCAAGTTATTCAAATCCTTCTTGGTTTCAGCAAGCAAAATTGTGTCATCTTCATATAGCAGATGGTTAATAAGCTTTCCTTCAATCCTGAGGCTACACTCTTCCTTACATGGTTGTTCAGATTATCTGCTCAGTGTGTTGATGGAATAAGCATGGTGAAATGATGCAAATCTAACACATCTTTCCTAATCGTAAACCATACAGTATTGCTTTTCTGCTTATATAACTTCCTGTTGTTCCATGTACAGAATCCACATCAGCACAATGATCTACACAATGAAATGCCTTTCCACAGTTAAACATGAAACATTTTCTGACGATTCTGTTTTCAACCACAATCCACCTTATGTGAAACCCTCTTCTGAACCCAGTTTGAATTTCTGGCACCTCTGGCACCTCAGTATATGTATGCTCATATACTGTTGCAACTGTTTTTGAATTATTTTCAGCACAATTTTACATGCACGTGGCATTAATTATAATTTTTAAAATTCCACTTCCATTGGATTGGTCACCATTCTTTGGAATGCATATATTTTCCAGTGCTTCAGTAGCTTCTTTAAATATTTCTGAGAATTTTATTTTTCATTAGTACAGCTTGAACTTCTTCCTTCGCTGCTATAGGTTCTTGTTCATATTGTACATTTTGAAGTGCTTGATTTTCCTTAAGTTGATTTTGGTATAATTACTCTGTGCATTACTTCCATCTTCTTTTGAAGCTTCCTTCATTGTTCAATATTTTGTCCATAGAATCTTTTGATTTTACAATTGGAGGTTTGGCTTCTTTCTTCAGTTCTTTCATCTTGAGCTATGCTTAGTGTGTGCTTCCTTTTAGGATTTCTTAGTCAGGTCTTTATTTCATTATACTTTGTCTTCTTGAGTTGTCCTTTGGAAATGTCAGTGTATCTTTTTTCATTTGCTAAATTTATTCATGGGTCTTAGTTATTAAACATGCAAGCATAAAATTCAGAGTCTTTTTAATAGTCAGTTGATCTTTTTTAGTATTTTTCTTTAGTAGGACTATATTTTACCATTTTTTATCATGTTACCTTGTAGTACGTACCTTGTAGTGGTAGACTAATGTTTTTTTTTTTAAACTAACAATCCATATTGGTTGATGTGATGGATAAAGTTATGCATCCTTGCCTGGATTATAATTTTCGGTGTTTTGGCAGCCATGGGATAATATAATTTCGTATTTATATATTGGTGTAATTATCCTCAGTGATGTTATGTGATATTATTGGTTTTTTTGGGGGGGAGGGCATCACTTGTTATGTGATATTATTATCCAGTCAGTTGTAAATGGTTTAGGGTGGTGTAGGAGCAGTTAATCATTGAAAGTAGCTTTTCTAGTTAAAGTCGACAAATCACACCGACATCAGTATGGGTTTGGTAAGGAGGTAGGGGAAGATACTGATAGAATTCACCTGCAGTGATTGTGAAGCAAATTCCTGAAATGGAATCTTGCTGTAATATGAAATGGGCTCTCTGAGATACAGGGGAGGAATCTCATTACCAGGAATATCTAGGAGTGTCGCACTTGCTCCGTACTCAAGATCCCATTGCAGTGAACTTCTACATTCTGAAGAGCAGCAGCAGAACCAGGAGGCAGAACAGAATGATAGATTTCTCAAAGCACAAAACTGAGTCCTTTTGTGCAGGGGGCTGGCTTGTGGTACAGGGTCTCTGAGCACTTAACTTGGGGAGTTGGGCTTATTGAAGTGTTGCTGAATGACTACTGGCTCAGGCTTATTGAAGTGGGGTACCTGTAGGAGCTGGGTTAGCTAACCCACAGAGCTTAAGGTAAATGTCTTTTGGTTGAGGCTTACAGGGAAGTGGTATGTCCCTTTGGATATTTATTAGCAGATCTGAAAGAATATATCTTGATAAACAACCCAACCATGAGCATTTTTCATAGCTTTGCAACTTGGTGACTTCCACAATAAACTCTTTAATCGGTGATTTGTCTGTAAAGTCTATGTAGCCACTGCCACGTATGTTACAACCCAGAGGGGAAATTGTTGTCGCTATTGTTAGGTGACAGCCAGTCAGACTCTGACTGATGGGTACTCTGGGGGTCCTGTGCCATCTTCACAATGGTTCTTATGTTTGGATTCATTGTTGCAGCCCTTCTGTCAGTCCATCTGGTCAAAAGTCTTCCTCTTTCTCATGACCCTTGTACTCTAAAAAGCATGATGTCCTCCAGGAATAGGACTTTCCTGGCAACATGTCAAAAGTACTTGAGAGAAAATTTCTCCATCCATCCCTCTAAGGAACATTCTGATTGAATTTCTAGACAAATTTGTTTCTTCTTGGGCCAGTCAATGGTACTTTCAGTTATTCATCACCAGTCACATAATTCAAATGCATCCATTCTTCTTTATCCATTGTCCCACTTTCACATGCATATGAAGCAAGTGAGGATACCATGGCTTGGGCCTTACTCCTCAAAACAACATCCTTGCTTTGCAACGCTTTAAAGAGGTTGCCAGTGCAGCACATCTCTTGCTCGCTTGACTGCTTTTTCCCTGTGCACTGACTGTGGAGCTAGTGGTCAGAATTCAAACTGGTAACCTATTAATTGGAACAAGTAAAAAGATTATGTTTGTCATAGTCATCGACTTGTGATATTTCCGGAATAGCACAACCAGACAATTAATGATTACTCTTTCAGCATCCATGTGCAGAAATCCTTGAAATTTAAAGACTCCGAATCCCTTTCTCAGGCCCGTATAATTTATTAGATGTTTCGTATTTCTGAACTGCCATAGTTGACAGCTGCCATTTCAAATCCACAATTCTTTAGCTATGTTTATGAAGGTAATAAACCATGGAACTACTTTCATTCTGAGGATCACATGCATATCAATGATTGACTCCCTATGTGTTGCTTGTAATGCTTAGTGCATTGAACTGAACCCTAAAATTTGTGTGTAAACTCTTAGTCACTTTTTAGCCAGATCTTAACAGTACCCACTAAGTATTGATAAAATACCCTCTACCATTGCTTACTTGAGTAGAGTGGATGTTCGTTATATCATCTTTATTGTTGTTAGGTGCCATTCATTCTGTTCTGACTCATAGTGACCCTTTATGCAGCAGAGCAAAGCAACACCCAGTCCTGCATTATTCTCAGACTTCTTCCTGTGTTTGTGCTCATTGTTGCAATCCCTTTGTCAGTCCCACTTAATGGCTTACCTCATTTTCTCTGCCCTTCCGCTTTCCAAGCACTGTGTCCAGATCCTTAGTAATGATTTATTCAGACATTTTTCATTACTCTTGAAGAAGGGGAATGATAAATACTCTAAATGAAGGACAAGGTTTAAATTTACTTCTTGTAAAGTATCTTCTTTTAATTTCTTTTCTCTGAGACATTTTAAAGTAATGTTACACTTGTATAGTTAACGTGTCATGCAATTCACTCATTTGTTCGTATTCAAAAATGTTGGGCAGTCACCCCCACAATCAGTTTTTGAATATTTTGTTCATTTCTGTACCCAATGCTATTAGCTCCCTAAATTTGCACCCACCCACTGCTGCCATGCCCCCAGGTGATTATTCATCTCATGGCTAGCATCATGGTTCTACCTGTCCTGAATTCCCTATACAGAAAACATATAAAACCAATACAAAAAACATAAAAGCAGTCAGCAGTAATGACCAACTAAAACAGAAAGCCTCATTTTAAGAAAAAACAGAACATATTTAAAACTAGAATAATATCAAAAGGTAATGTGTTTCCGTCCAGCCAAACTGTATGTGCTAAAAGTCACCTCCCACTCCACAGGAGCAAAGGCTGGGCCTCCTACTCCCACCACCAGAGGGCAGTATCGCCCCCCCCCCAAAAAAAAAAAGTCACCTCCCAATGATCTTTGTCTGACATAAGGCTGTTCACATTCCAACACTATGGTCAGTGAGGATTAGCAGACTCAATCCATGTAGTTATTCTGCAAATGGATTTTGGGCCTCCACAGAATCCAGAGCATTGTGCAAATCTGGTGTTTGGGTTTGGGGCACTGATATTGTTCTCTCGTGCGTGTTGGCCTTGGATATTATTATTTATGATCTTTAGATCATAGTCTGATGTGCTTTTTCTGTGGGCACTTGGGCACTTGACTGATGCCTCAGATGGCTGTTTTTTTTGAGATAAGCCTTTAAGGCTCTAGACACTACGTTTTCTGGTAACTGGTCACCATCAGATTTCTTCACACTTTTGGTAATAATATATATGTTTATGTATGTGTATATATACATATGTGTACACATTTATCTTCATGAGGGTGAGTACTGAGCAGAGCTATGTCACTAGAATAAACAATTCTCATGGAAAGGCTATTATCAAGTAAGACCTCAAAATCTAGTCATATATCTATGGTTTATAAATGACCATAACTCACCTTGGAGACATCATCATTTTATTGGAGTACATAAAAATGTATTCCCATGTGACATAAGGTAATACTAGTTAGAGTAGCATTATTTTAGTCGGTGATGCAGAACTTAAGACACTCTTGGGGAAGGGATTGTATACTTGTGTAGGACATCTTATTAATATACCAAACATACATTGTTAATTTATAGAGCCAGTGACTGGACAGTAGTTACACAAGCCGTGAGGGTTAGCTATAGCAATGTGTGCTAGTCCGGGTAGACTAGGGGAACAAACTCAAGGACACGCATATGGATATAAGGAATGGGTCTATATTCAAGGGGAACAAGACATTGAGAAAACATCCCAATCCAGTCCAGCTCACAGTCACAAGTCAGATATTAACCCATATGCCTGAAATCGGTCCATAAAGTCTCCTTCTGACTCACCAAGTCACAGGTCAGTGGCTACAGAGTCCCGGCACCAACAGGGGTCTCCCCATGTCTCCTTGCTTCCAGGGCTCAGGGTCCATCAACAGCATGCTGTGGTGGCAGAAGCAGCTCATCACTGGCAGAGGCCTCCATGTGGCTGCCCCAGCCTCAGAGGTCTGGCTCCATCAGGGCAAAGCCATGTGGTCTCTCCACCGGCTACTCCAGCCTCCCAGATGCCACCATTCTGTATTGCCTGTGGTTAATCATCTCTGAAACTAACTCCCAACAACTGGGGAAGATAGCTTCTCATCTTCACGAGGGAAATATTGCGAGATTTCCCAGGAGTCTCAGGTGAAAGCCATGCCCACACAGAGGCCTCATTAGCTACTCAATGGCTATCTCCAGATTAACAGGCCAGACTCCACCCCTACATTTCAATCATAAAATTAACATAAGCACATGACTGCCACACAATGCTTTCAGTGACATTCATTCACAGAGATCGTAATGTGCCCAGGAGACTAACTCAAGTGGCCAAAAAGGGAGAGAAAGTGTGAAAACTTCAAATAGCTGTTGGTCCTGGGTCACCATTCCATGGACACCTGTATGCAATAATTGTGAAGCAAGCCAAAATTCCATGAGCACCAAATCCCTCACCTTGAGATGACAGACATCTGCTTCTCCTCCCATCAGAACATTTCAAATTTAAGACTAAGGAAGTCTTTTAGTTCCTAACCTCGGTTAGAAGAGAGCTAAGGTAAAATCCAGTTCTCTTAGTGGAATATCCACTTCAGATCTTTCTGTTCTATAAAAGGAGTTTTGCGCCTCAAAAGAACCTAGTCTAATCTCCTGGTTGTCTATAGAGTATGCTGCCTGGGTCACTAGGAAATAGTTACGTACTTACTCCAAAGTTGGGAACATGTTACCTTTGGAGTATTTGCTCTTGGAGTCTAAATAAGTAATGTTAAGCATGTATGTCTTGGATGAAGTGCCTCACCCTGTTTAAGCACCAACAGAAGTGTAGACCTCTTTCTAGATGCAGACATGGCCCCTGCTTCTCTCAATCTGAGTTTCTCTGGGATATTTTAAATCAGTATGTAAAACTACTAATGAAACCTAACCTGGTCTGGAAGAATCTGTTCGATCTCATAGAGACTCCATGTGCTGCACAGTAGCACTGCTCCATTAGATTTTCATGGCTGTAATCTCTACAGAAGTGCACTGTCGAACTTCCTCCTTTGGAGCCACTGGGTTGGTTCAAATGGCCAGTCTTTGGGCTAGTCATTGATTATGAACTTGTGTTACCCAAGCAAAGGCTGGGTAAAATAGCAAAGGTTCCTTCATCTGTTCATTGAAGAAATGTGATAAAGTCAGTTTAAATATCATTTAAAAATGTCTTTAAATAGGTTATGTACTACTTATTGAAGATTAGCTGTATAATTTGTGCAAGTTAGTGAAAAATGAAAATTATAGGACACTTGCTCAAATTAATAATCTGAAGACTGCAAAATCAGAATATTAAGCCACGCGTGGGACCATACTAGGTGCACAGAGGAGACTCATGTATGGAGAGATGGATGCTAAGAATTTACAAACATCTGTACCCAAATTAGTTTCATAATATAATTCCATAAATCAGATTTTGGAATGATATTTGTTGTTGTTGTGTGTTTATGAGTTACCCCTGACTTGTAAACACCCTACATAGCAGACTAATATGGCCTCCTAGGGTTGCCAAGCCTGTTACGTTCAGGGAAGCAGTCTGTCACATCTTTCAAATGTCAACTCTCTGGTGTGTTCCAGGCACCAACTGTTTAGTTAGTAAGTGAGTGGTTAGCCATGAACATGGCTCATTTTTTAATAATATAATTTAGAAAACATAAAATGAGCCATCTTCATTTGAAGCACTGTAATCATGCATAAAATCTTCCAGTGCAATACCAGTCCAATACTCTAGCATGAGGTATTCCAGTGACTCAAATATGTAACTAATGTAAAGCTGCTTCTAGTTTCAATTCTATGTATTGTTAACTCTGGTCTTCTGGGTTGGTCATTCTGCGACCCAGCAACCATATTGCTTGACTTCTAAATCAGGTGTGGATGCCATCCTTTACCAGAAATGTGTCATTAAGCATGCATCCATCTATCAGTTTACTCATTTATAGTAAATATAACCGGATATTGTTATATGTAAAGTCATGTAAAGAATTAGCCAAACATACTATATTAGATGCTGTGTTATAAGCATTGTAATTATAAAGTCCAACCATTCAAAACTACCAACTGCTCAGAGGAAGAAAAGTGAAGCTGTCTGCTCCCTTAAAACTTACAGTATACAAAGTCCTAAATAGAGCCCCTTTCTAGGGGTCTTAATCGACTCCCTGGTAGTGGGTTTGGATTTTGGTTCTTGTAACCAAGATTAGAACTGTCCCCATGGGTTTTTCAGGAGTTTGAATCCATATGGAAGCAGACATTCATGTGATTCTCCTGTGGAGTGATAGGTACTTTCAATTCACCAAGGTTCAGTGACCATCCGAGGTCTTTAACAGCTGCACTATGGCTAGTATATAGTAAACACCCAAAGTTTATTAGTCTGTTAGGGTGGGACTGGGATGCAAGGCCAGTGGTTCAAACCGACCATCCACTTCTCAGGAAAAGGGTGAGGCTATCTATTCCCCCAAGCATTTAAGGTTTAGGAAGCCCTAAACAGGGTGGCCATGAGTCAGAATTGACTAAATTGCAATGACTTTGGGTTTTTTGTTCTTTTTTCCAAAACCTTATATTTCTATTTTTGGCCTTAACAGATACAGTGTGTAGATGTAGCGAATTATCGTTCATGTTGGGAATTTAATATTTAGTTTAATACTGAACATATTTCAAGGTATCTTTTGTGTAGAATTAAATTTGACAGTTGGTAGATGAGGCATTAAACTCATGATGATAGAAATTAATAATGTATTTTTCATCTTATAAAAGAAAAATGAAAAGTTTTTGTTTTAAAAACCTTTCATTTAAACATTTTATGTGTCACCAATTACCTTTTTGTAAAAGGAAAGATTTAAATCACCTGGCTAATTGAGCAATCAGCTAATTGTGTTTTACTTAATAGGTTAGACATTTTTATTCTAATTCACTATACTCAGCTCTGCTTACACTCTTAAATACTTTTAAAGTCAAACTTGTTTTTAAACTATTCCATTGTGATTAATGTAAGTTATTTGTTTGTATGTTTTATGCCACTGAATGATAAATCTTTTCAGAATAGTATGGATTATGTCTATTTATAATGATTAACGATCTGTTTTATTGCTTTTTGGAGAAGATACACTGATAAGCAATCTACAAAATAACTCTGAAATACCAGTGGAACTATTTAGATTAAAAATCATTTCATCCTGAAAAACCATGGAAATATTTAGTTTAAAATTAAAATTTAGGAACTTATCAAGCAATAACTGTACTCTTAAAATTTTTCAGTATCGATGACAAATTTGAACTACCCTGGTCATTTAAGTATGTTTGTAGGCAACTAATAATTCACTGAAATATAATAGAATTGTTTAATCATCTATGGTTTCTAAGTAAAGTAATAAACCTACTGTACATTTTACATTTAGAACTATAAGAAACTATTAAAAAGCTCATCAGTATACATTCTTTTGTTAGTTGTAAAAGTTGAAAATAAACTAAAGGTAAAACTGGTAAGTACCACACAGTTTTCTACCTAAACCATCATTCGACTGCTTCTTTGTCCTGTGACTCTCTTTATGCATTATCTATATTCAACATTTTTTTCTTATATCAGATAGTATTACCGAAGTCTTCACTAACATCTATGTGACCAGCTTTGGCCCAGTCTCAGATACGGATATGGTGAGTATTTTTTAAGCAATTTTTCCTGTGCATATGAAAGTTTGAGAGATAATTTATAATCAATATGTATTTTAATGTGGTAAAATTATGTATCTGTTTACACTGCCATATTCCACGGAATGCTGGTGTGTGATTTTGATGATAAATACTCAAGTCAAGCTTGATTAAAAAAACAAGTAATTGAAAGTTACTAGATACCTATTTGGATAGGTCTCATACAGTCCATTCAGTTTCATGGAAAAATGGTTCGCATGGAATGTGATCATGGACAATGTGATAAAAAAAAATACCATTGGATTCACTAGCATTGTGTAAGGGGGCTGATGATCATGCTATTGACACAGTTTTGTCAATACCGAAGTATTTTAAAAACAGAAACTAAAACTACTTGCCATCAAGTTGATTTTTGTGGAGTCCCTTATGTACAAGTGGCTAATGTATTTGGCTGGGAAATGCCTCACACAAAAGTCCTGAGAATCTAATTTTGGAAAGAAAACACAAAATCCTGGAAGATCTTATGGAGCAGAGTTCTTTCCTGACACCCATCAACCTATCATAAGTCACATGTTATGGAGCAGTTGATTCAACACATACATGACAAAGAATAACAGCTGCATACTTTCTATTTTTCAATAATAATTGATAAATTTACTCTAAACTAGTTTACTTAAATGGTTTCTAAGGAGCTGTTTATTTTTAAGAACATAAAATTATTTTATCAGCTGTGGATTCTAGATAAAAAGACACTAACTATACTAAACATTTTATTTTTAGGACAGCAAGACATTTTTTATTCAATTTTCCTGTAAAATACATAGTTAACGATATACCTACTCAAAAATTTCTATATACAATTCAGTGACAACATGTACCTTCTGCACAATATATCATCATTCCCTCTTCTCTTTTTTCAAATTATTTTGCCTCCGTTATTTTAGAATCATGACCCCTATACAATTAGAGTTATTGTTGATAGAATCTCATATATCTGATTATTCGATATGGGATATATTATTTGATATGTAGAGAATAATATTCAAGTAAAAAATTATTTGCTAATTGAGGTAAGCTGGTTTCCGGTTTAAGAAGAATTGTTTGAATGGTTTGGGTTTAAGGTTATCTCAGGGCAATCGCTCATCTGTTCTAAATAGATCTAGTAAGTCTGAGATACATTTAAGGATTTAAAAATTCTATTGTACATTTCTGCATTTTTATTAGTATCCATCAATTGAAACCTTGAGTAAAATATTAAATAATAGTAGCTATGATTTTGGTCTAATGGCAAAGTAGATCATAGTTCATGAAGGTAATTGAGTTACTTCACTGATTCTTCGGTCTCCTTATTCTGCTGCTCCAGGTGAATAGAGACTGCATTTATTAGCTAATGCTACTAAAACAAAAATGCCCGAGTGGAGGGTTTTAACAAATACCTTGCTTCTCTCCAATATGTTGTTCTTGTTAAGTGCCATCAAGGGGGCTTCGGCTCATAATGACCCAATGTACACCGATGACAACACTGGTCGGTCCTGCTCAAGCCTCACGATTGTTTTTATTCTTGAGCCTATGGTTGCATGCATTAGATTAGTCCTTTTAGCCAAGGGTCTTTTTGACTTTTGCTTTTTTACTAACAGCATTCTTTACCAAGAATGATGTTCTAATCCAAGGACCAGTCTCAGTAGATACTATGTCTAAAGTGCATGAAAGGAAGTCTCGCCACCCTCAGTTTTTAGGAGCATTTGTGCTAGAGTTTCTCCGAGACAAATTTGTTTGTTGTCCTGGAGCACATTTCACTTTCGATATATTTTTTTAAATTTCACCTTCGATGTTTTTATCCAAAGTCATAATTAAAATGCATCAATTCGGGGTGAGCCCCGGTGGCGTAGTGGTTGTGCGCGGGACTGCGGCCCACTGGGATGGAGGTTCAATTCCAGCAGTGGGGCTGGGCCTCCTACTCCCACTTCCAGAGAGCAGTGATGCCCACAAAAACAAACACACACACACACACACACACACACACACACTCAAATGCATCAATTCTGCTGTACTCCACCTTGTTCAATGTCTAGTTTTACATGTACATTAGGCCTTTCAAAATGCCAGGGTTTGAGCCAGGATACACATTAGTCTTCAAAGTGTCTTCTGTTCTCTTTAACACTTTAAATTGGGGTTGTGTATATGGTTTGCTGAGGAAAGTTCTTGACTGTTGCTTCTGTGAGTATGTTTGTGGATAAAAATAGCATTTTCCACTTTTATTTTGTCTGTTTAACATGATGAGTCTTTGGATCAGTGGTGGGGAATTTTGTTTTCTTTACATTGAGTTTCAATCCATATGGGGGATTGTAGTATTTACTCTTTATCAATAAGTGCTCCAAGCCCTCCTGACTTTCACCAAACAAGCTTATGTTATTAGTATATTATAGATAGTTTCCATTAGTCTTACTGATTTTCTTTGTGTACTACACTTTCTCAGGTTGTTGAGCATATAGATTTATTAAGTATGATGAAATATTATCACCTTGATATCTGCCTTTTTCTAATTTTAACTCATGCAGTAACTACTTATTTTGTTTGAACAGCTACCTTTTTTCCTGTGTATAGGTTCTGCGTGAATACAATTAAGTATCCTGGAATCTCACTCTTCCAAATGTTGTTCATAGTTGATTATGACCCCCATAGTAAATGCCTTTGTATTGTCAATAAAACACAAATAGATATCTTCGTGATATTCTCAGTTGTCAGCCAAGATCCATCTGATGTCATAAATGATCCTTCTTTCCATTTCTTCTTTTAAACCAACTTGAATTTTTTATACCTCCTGATCCATGAACTGCTACTTACATTTATAAATGATCTTCAGTCAAATTTCATGTAATGCTCGTCCTATTGCTTGATAATTTCTGATTCTGTCAGGAAGTTTTCTTTGAAATGGGTACAAATATAGATCAATACCTTGTGGTTGGCCAGGTAGCTGTCTTCCAAACTTCTCGGCATATACTAGTGTGTGTGTTCAGGCTGCCTCTGCTGTATTTGAAAACTTGCCATGGGTATTCCGGGATTTCTTGCAACCTTCTTTTCACAAGTGCTTTCAATGCAGCTTGGATAGCTTCCTTCAACGTGATTGGTTCTTTATCATAGGTTGCACCTTGGAATGGTTGAATACTGACTAAATTTTTTTTTGATACAGTGACTCTCTACGTTCCTTCGATCTTCTTTTGATGCTTCTCGCAGTACTCAGTATTGTCCCAGGTAACCCTTCAGTATTTCAGCTTGAGACTTTTTTTCTTCAATTCTTCTTTATGACCTACTAAATCTAAGTCTTTTCACACTTTTTTTTAACATTACTCTACTTTGTCTTCTCTGACTGTCCTTTGAAATGTTCTGCTCAGCCTTTATTTCATCTTTTCTTCCAGTGGCATTAGTTATTCTACATACAGAATCTTTTCGACCATCCACTTGTTTTTCTTTATTTTCTCTCTTTTTAATGACCTTTTGCTTTCCTCCTTTATTACTTAATTGAGGTTTTACGACAACCCATTTGGACATTAGCCATTAGTGTTTCCTGAATCAATTCTGTCCTTGAGATAGTCTCACTAAATTTATATGTTTTCTAAATTTAAATTGATAAGCACAAGGTTAGATCTTAGCTCTTATGAGCTTGTTTTAAATTTTTTCATCTTCAATTTGACCTTGCATATGAGAAATTTAATGATCCATTCTACCTGCTCTTGCTTGTAACTGATGATACGTAGTTTATTATCTTTTACTATAGGGTTTTCAGTTTTTCGGAGTACTATACTGCACCCTGGCTAATCTCTTCCCTTTGATCCCTCTGTAATGGTATGTCCAATTGTCTACAGATGGGCATTGCTCATGCCCCCCCCATTCATCTTGAGTATGGTTTTATTTGTGTCTTAGATGCCAGATACTTGATCCCATTGAAACCATCTGATCATGTGGACTGCTGTGCTTCTTCCATGTGGGCTTTGTTGCTTCTCAGCTAGATGACCACTTGTTAATCTTCAAGCCTTCAACATCCCAGATGTTATATCTTTTGATTGCCAGACATCATCAGCTTTCTTCACCACCTTTGTTTATGTACCCACTCTGTCTTCAGCAATCCTATCTAGAAGGGGAGCCTCACAGAATGCCACATTGTTAGAATAAAGTGTTCTTGTATTACTGAGTACTTGACTTGAGGATCAATGTCCACCTGCCACCTTAATTCTTAACATACAAATATAAGTACATAGTTCTTATTCTCCCTTCTTTATGTACATGTTTATATATGTACATGCCTGTATTTTCGCTTTTATAAATGTCTTTTGCCTCCAGCTTCTTTTGTCTGCTTCCTTTTTTACTTCCCTGACCCACCATTGTATTCTGCCTTCATTCTAGTTTAGTAATTCTTCGCTGCTACATTGCCTTTGATTGAGCCCCACTAGGCATCCTACGACCTTCCTTCCATTGATTTTAGTACACTTGCTGAACCCTTATCCCTGGGTTGCCCACCTCTTCCCCTTTCTCTCACCTCCGCTTCTCCTGTACACCCCCCAGAACCATTGGTCCTGTTCTTTTCATCTCCTATCTTACCTAGATAGACATGCAGCTACATTAGTAAGTGCAAAAACAAGACAAAGCCAAATAAAAGAATAAAGGAAATCAAAACAGACAAAACAATAAAAACAGCAAAAAAGTCCAAATAAAATAACAAAAAGAAAGTCACTGACAAAAATGGAAAAGCCTATAAATAGTGCAAAGACTATTGACTTTTATGAGTGTTTTCCAGTTGAGTCTGATGGAGTGCCACAAAGTCTATTTGTGGTATTCCCTTGGGGTTTCATCACTCTGCTCCCCCTACTGCTCTGCTGCATGCCTCAGTGCCTGCATGCTGGGGTGAGACCATGTACTCTTCTCACACTGTCTCTCCAATTCTGTCCCCTGCAGCGTTGTGTTTCAGTGAGGAATGCTGTGTCTCGTAGTGGGGCCCTTCACCTTCATTTCTATCACGACAATCATATTTTCCAAATACCGATTCTTCTACTTTGATTCCAGCATTTATATTCTAATTGCTAATGATTATCAAAGAGTCTTGATTTCATGCTTGATCAATTCCAGACTGAAGATGGTGGTAGAATTCTTCAATTTCTTCATCACTGGCTTTAGTGATTGAGCATTAATTTAAATAATTAATTTATTTTCCTCCTAGGTGTATAAAAATTATTCTATGACATAGTATTTTACTACAAGAGAGATCTCTGAAATGTTGTTTTTGATGATAAATGTGAAGCTGTTTCTCTTGAACTTGTACTTACTGACATCGTGAATCCTATAACTTTCAAATTTATAATGGTCAATATCAGTCAATTTCAGCTTAGCAGTGCCTATACGTTTTTACTTGTTCTATTTTTATATAATTGTTCATAAAACTGAAAATATTCAGTTTTTACATCATCTCTGCTGACAAGAATTGTCAATTTAATTCCTGTGCACTCTATCTCATGAGGTCTACATGGCTATTCAGTGTTTAGTGCTTTTATTTTTGAAAAAAAAGTTATTTGCTATGTAAAAACCAATAATCATTTTCCTAGATTCATACTTCCTATATTTCAGAATTCAATTATGAATGGCTGTTTGCCACTTTTCTTCTCATTTTGAGTCATATCCCATCATTAGGTAAAGGTGCAGACAGCTTTAGTTCATCACATCATTAAGATTGTGTCCACTTTGAGGAGGAAGACCTATGCCAGTTTTGAAATTGACCTGTCTCCTCACATGAGCAGGTCGTCTTCAGCCAGCTCTTCAGATAAGTTCTCCTGCTGTTCGTAAGGTTTTCTGTTGTTCCTCACGGTGGAGAGTCCTATTCTTTCTCCATAGCCTCTTCTCTCCCTGTCTGGAAACTCTATTGAAACCTGTTCTTGTGTGACCCTCTTAGTATTTGAAACACAGGCACTGCTTCCAGCATTAGAGACATATGACAACTGTAGTATGTCAGACAGGTGAGGAGGCTAGAAATTCAAATTCATTTTATGGTTGTAGGAGAACTCAGGAAGAAAAGTCTTGTTTCCTTTCAACCTCTGTAGGCTCGGTGGCCCGTGGAGGTCTCCATGAATCTTAGTGTCGGTTGACTCCTGAGTCTAGATGGTTTCAGTGCAGAGACCCCTGATACAGAGTGTACATTCTATTGGTCCTTTTCTGATCTCTGCTTCCTTTTCTATCCATTTTTTTTCCTCTTGTAAGATACAAAGTATTTCATCTCACACTCTAGGGAAAACCCCCCTTTTACCAGATCAGAACTGTGAGCCGATTCAGGATATTGCATCCTCCCTGTAAACCTGTTACCTCATTACCTCACATTATGTCCTAAAGATCATTCTACAACTGACAATATATTACCTCTTGATAAAGCTACCAAGCCACCAACTTAGAGTATAGCCATATGATGATATATTTGGAGGAGACACAATTTAATGTATGAGAGAGACCAGATGTGTCGCTGATGTCTCACAGATATCAAGGTCCTAGACACCACTCAACAAGTTCATATGTAGATCAAAAACTTTAAAAACAATATAATTTATCTTATGAGACCATGATCCTAATTATTACAACTGAGAAAACTAATTCTGAAAGGTGTTTGTACCTAAGTCATATCAGCTAGTCCTAGGTAATATTATTAACTTTGACCATGCTAGAAGTTGTTTGCCACGCCTTTCTCTTCTGCATTGCTGGATGGGTTTGAACCACCAATGATTTGGTTAATGATTGAGTACAAGCTGCTTGTGCCACTCAAGGACCTTATATATGAATGATTAAAAAATAAAACAAGCCCACACTCGTCATAGAGTTGGATTCTGACTCATAGTGTCCTAAAGGACAGGGTATATCTGCCCCTGTTTTTCTTTGAGACTATCATCCTACACAGGAGTAGAAAGCCAAATCTTTCTCTTGTAGATTGGCTGGTGATTTCAAACTCCTAACCTTGTGGTTAGTAACCCAACATGTAGCCACTAGGCCACTGGGGCTTCTATATGAATTAGTGAGTACTATAAATAAATCTAATGCATATTAGAAACTTGACCTCAGATTCTATGAAACTAACGTTTATTTATTTATTTTTATTTTTGCTTTTTCTTTACATGAAATCAGTAAGACAAGAAAACTGGTTTGGTGAACTGGATACTGATTCAATATGAGCATAAAAGATGATGCTTAGTTTTAAGAAACAGTTTAGTAGCTAAGCTTTTATTCCTATTTGTAACTGTAGTGAAATTGTTGGATCATAAGGTGCTTGTGTTTGCATTTGTTTAAGGAGGTGCTGTACTGATTCTATAGGCGTTCTACAATTTTACATCTCAGCAGCCATGCAGAAGTGTTCTAATCTTTCTGTGTCCTCTCCAAAATTATTAAGTGCAGTGAACATGTATTTAAATTATAATGAAGTATAAGTTAGCATATAAGTTAAAAATGAGAGGTAAAATGAAAAGTTTGGATAAGAGTCAAAATTTGGAGCAACAGGATAAAGCTGACTATTCACTGTGGCCCTGCACCCACACGTGCAGTAGTCTAAAATTCAACCTGAAAACTCAACCTTCTTCTTTCAACTAAATGCAGAATAGCTTAAAATAATGGCAGAGACATAATTAGAGCCTACATTTTAAATATATTTTATTATCTTTCGGTAACATTCTTCCTTTGGAGCCTGTCTTAGTTAATACTCTTAAGTATTATTAGTAAGATATGATGAGAAAGAGCATCTAGCATCTATGTAGAATCATGTGGAGAGTTTCATCCTTTCATCAAGAACTACTGAAATAATAGTAGAATATCATATAAGTTATAGCTCTTATGTGGTTACTAGTGATTTCTTCATATTAGCCCAAAGAGAAAGGCAAACACAATAGAATGCTAACATATTGATAATCTTGTACAAGTTAAATAGAGTTGTGTTGTGTTGCTAATAGAAGTTACTGAATTGAGGATTTGTTTTATTCATTTATTTTTTGCAAAAAGGATTACTACATGTAACCACTAGCCCCTCGATTAATTTAATTTTGCCTATGACCATATTCATGTAACATTATATAGAGATATAAACATATAATATGTGCATACATACATTTCTTTTTCTAGTTTTAGGCCACGCCTGGTAAATACTAGACAAACAGTTCATAATTTTTTAAAAGATTATATTTATTGGGGGCTCTTGCAGCTCTTATAACTGTCCATACATCAATTATATCAGGTATATTTGTACTTATGCTATCATAATCATTTTCCAAACCCTTACTTTCTATTGAAGCCCTTTATTCCCATCTTTTCCCTCTGCCTCCAATCACCTTCGTGACCCCTTGATGAATTATTATTATTTTCATATCTTGCACCAACCACTGCCCTTTCTGCACCCATGTTTCTCTTGTTCATCTCCCTGGTGGAGGTGGAGGTGCTATACATCATGGATTATTCCGTTAAGTTCCCCCTTCCTCCCCTCCACCCCTCAACTCCTTATGACCCTTCTGTTTTTTCTATTACCATTTCTGTTCCTCTGGGACTTACCTGATCTCAATTCATGTATACATGCTCAAGTCTAGCTAGACCTGAAATTCAGGACTGGATTGTGGGGGGGCGGGGGGGGGGAGGTGAGGAAGCCTCAAAGAACCAGAGGAATATTGTGTGTTTCATTGGGGCTGCTCTGCACCCTGGTTGACTCATCCCTTTCTTGTGACCCTTCGGTGAGGGGATGTCCTATTGTTTACGATGCATTTCTGACTCCTCTCATTCTCAGCAGTATGTTTTGTGGGTTTTTTTTTTTTTTTGGTGGCAAGGGGTGTCTTCTGATGTCTGCTACCTGAAGCCATCAATATCTCATGGTCACAAAGCTAGTGTGTTTGTTGCTTCTCTGCTAAATGGCCGCTTGTATAACTTCAAGTCTTTTAGACCCCAGATGCTATATCTTCCAATAGCCAAGCACCATCAGTTTTCTTCACCCCATTTGCTTGTTCACCCATTTTGTCTTCAGCAATTGTGCCAGGATGGTGAGCATCACAGAACACCAGTTTTTTATTAAAAAAAAAAAGTGTTCTTGCACTGAGGGGAGGCTTGAGCAGAGACCCAGAGTCCATTCACTACATTAGTGTGTTGCCATATAAATTTATGTGCCTTTGCCAATACCTCTATTTTTATGAATCAATCCATTTGCATATGCGCACACCTATGTTTGTAGCTCCATCCATTGCTTTGCTTCCTAGATATTTTCTCTGTTTCCTTTTTAGGTCATACATTTTTATCAAACTCTAAGAAGTCACTATTTTCCAGTAATGTTTGTGAGTCATTCCTTCCCACTCTATTTGTTGTGACCATTCCTATGGAAACATTTGGTCTGCAGCAGTTAACAATAGAACATATGTAAATTAAATTCTTCATCTCATAATTGAGCTAAAATATTTTTTTTCATCAATGAGCTGAGTCCAGGGACTTGAAAAAATTTAGCAAGCTCAATAAATGTGTCTATAATTTAAGGTCTTTCCATGTAACATCAAATACTGAAATGTACTGACATATTCAAATTATTCCAAGTTGAACTGATTGGGTACTGTTTAGCTCTCTTTTTATATTGTGTTTGTTATGGGTACATATGTGTGTGTATCACCCTCCCTGCCATAGTCACAAAACAAAATATATATTTAAAATGTCCATAGGCTCTTGATGAATTGTCCGTCCTTAGGCAATTTTTCCTAACAATACATTGTCCTGAACACTCTTGGTCTAACAAAACCTGTAGAATTATCTTTGCCCAGGTAGATTACTTGTTTTATTTCCATCCTTTTATTTACTTAGTTCACCCAATGTTACCAAAAGTTCATTTAAAGAAAGTCTAATTAAGCACATAGCTTCAGACTGAAGACATGCACATTGCATTAGCAAACTCCCTGTGAGAAAAAAATAATCCATGCCAATAATATGAACAGAGAACTTAATGCAAATAATTACCAACCAGTAAATGGGTGAGTAATTGATGCATAACCAACCACGGTCTGGTGGTTGGAGCTCCTGGGAAAACAAGCCTGATGATCTGCTTATGAAATTTTGGAGTCACATGACTCTCACTTAACTAGATGGCAGCTAACAGCAACAAAAGATATTATGGGTAAAAGAGAACTTTAAAGAATATAAGAAGAGCAAACACAGAAAGTAGCATATGCTTGAAAGGATGAAGGAACATGAACTAGACAGGACCAAAGACCAAAGTCCTCTCCCCAAAATGCAGATTCTGATATATATCATCAGAGAGATCTCTGCTCCACACACTTGAAATTGCGGCAGGTCAGGAACCATGTGAGGGTAAATGCTGGAACTGACCCCCAGGAACCGTCTACCAGGTGGCTGCAAATTCATATTATGCCAGTCCTTCGAAGCTGTGCCAAGAATGGCACTGCTCCAAAACGGTGAAGAGATACATAAAGGACATCCCCCTTTTCTTGCTATGTGACAAAAGCCTATTGATAAAACTCAACATTGTATCTGTATCTTTTGGCAAAGGTACAGATTCCTATAGGGTCCATCTTTAGTATCAAAAATAAGGAATAGCAGGTGGATTTTCAGTGGAGAGGTGAAGCATGAGTCAAAAATGATGGGCAGGAAATAATTTAATCACTTGATAAGTACTGGGAAAAATTAAAGCTGAGTAAATCATGAAAGTTCCTGGGTGACTGCAGATCAGAAGGTAGAAGGTTAGAGTTCACCAAAGATGCCCCACAAGAAAGTCCTCAGAATCCTTCTCTTAAAAACCAACCATTTGAAGTGAAACAAGCAGCCATCTAGCAGAGGAACAGCCCATGTGGAAGAAGCACATCCGCCTGTGCGATCATGAGGTTTCGAAGGGATCAGGAAACAGGCAACAAAAAACCCAAACAAACAAAACCATATTGTTGTGAATGAGGGGGGTCAGAGCAGAGACCCAAAACTCATCTGTAGACAATGGAACATCCTTTCACAGAAGGATCACAGAAGGAAGGGAGGGGTCATCCAGGGCCCAGTATAGCACTAATGAAACACATGATACTGCTCTGGTTCCTTGAGGCTTCCTCACTCCCCACTATCATGACCCTAATCCTGCCTTTCACTGTGGGCTAGATCAGAGAGCATGGACACAGGCACAGATAAGATATGAGAGCTCAGGACACCCGGAATCCAGGACTAACAAGGGGAGAAGTGATACCAGGAAGGTAGGGGAAAGGTGTGGAGAGTAGGAAAGAAATGGGAAATTGATCATAATGGTGGACACATAACCACACATATCCCTCCAGGGGGACGAATAACAAAAATCTTGGGGAAAGGGAGACAGTGGTGGGTGTAAGATATGAAAATAATAATAATGTATAATTTATCAAAGGGTCACAAGTTTGGGGGAGAGACAAAAGAGGAGCTGATATCAAAGGTGCAATAGAAATGTTTAGAAAATAATCATGGCAGCACCTGTACAAATATGCTTGATACAGTTGATGTATGTATTGTTATAGGAGCATAAGAGCCCCCAATAAAATGCCTTTTAATAATTTTTTAAAAAAAATCAGCCCAACTGTACAGCTCACCATTCTACTCTGATGCTTATGAAGTCACCAAGAATCAGAGTAGTCTTACTGGCATCCTATGAATACTCACCTGTAAAGCGTACTCACACCAACATATGTAAACGCTCACGTGGACGCTCACTCATATTGGAGGTTTGTCACAGAAGGTAGAGCGCAGTAATGATCCTCGCATAGTGTTTATGAAGATAAATAATTTGGCATTCATGATGGTCAGAAGGAATGACATTTCTGGTCAGGAAAGCAATATAAATAGTGAGGACATATTTGAATTGCTGTTATGATAGATGGCTAGTTTAAGTAATGAAACTGGGCTTTGGCAATTGACAGAAGTATCGTGGGGGGAAAGCATGTCAGCGTTATTATGGATAAATAATAAAAATGGCTATGGAGATATCTAGCTAATGCCATACAAAAGAAATACTAATGAGGGAAAAAGAGGAAAGAGTACATTTAATTCCACCTTTATAAGCTTAGCTGTTACAGTTATATTTCTCTGCAGTGAGCATACACAATAGCCAGAACGAAACCTCTGAGTCTTACTGTTCAGGTTCATGAGGTAGATTCATTGTGACATTAGCCTGAGAGCAAAAACCAGCATAGCAAAAAGAATTGAGAACCCAAGGAAACACACACACACACACACACACACACACACACACACTGCTATCTCAGAAACAGTATCTATCCAGTGTGTTTCCCAAGGAAGTTGCAAGAGCAAATCATAAAGATTTGATTAGAGGGTCCACACCATTCAATTAAAATATTTTATTTCAAGATTTAGAAAACCCATGAGATAGTATGTAGTTAAATTTTGAAACTTACTAGCCCATTTCAAATGGCTGTCAAGTTTATCACAGCTCATGGCAACATTGCAATACAAAGTCGGACTGACACTCAAACGTTTTCAAGATTGAAATCATGTGGAAGCTGGCCACCACTTCTTTCTCCTGTAAAGAGCCAGCTGGTTTGAACTCTTTGGTCAGCAACAGATTGCGAACTTCTCTCCATGAGTGTTTTGGTAATTAAAAATTCATTCCAGTTTTTTTCTTGGTTTTGTATGGAATTTATTAATTATCTTAAATATAGAATACATTTTGCAGTATTAAGTGAAATGTATTAAATAGAAACTGTATTTTATTGTAATAAATATAAACATTTTACTCGGTTTGCATATTCTTCAGTCATAGGTAATATTATTACACTTCAAATTAGTCAACAGGGCAACTTCTGACAATATTGGGTTAGTGTTAGAACTTGGACATTTGGAACTAATCTCAATATTAATTATCTTTAGTTTACCATCAGGTAGTCTGAAACAAACAGTCAGGTAAGTGCTGACCTTGACTTATTGATCATATTGATCTCCTTAATGCTTTTCTACCTTATGGATCAAAGACTGTATGATTTTTCTGAATCTTTAGAGGCTATACAGCTCAGTAAGTAGCATCATAAGACAAATTTGAAAGTTATTAGATCTTAATATTTGGTCAAAATGATACTGTTAAATTATATCAGAGATTTAATTTGAAAATGAGTACTTATGGAAATCTGATAAAGACATGGAGAACATTAAGTTAATGTTAATAAAGTTCATTCACACAAAGGATGGCATGAATGTGGAGGAAGTTGATTATTGAAGCATATTGTTATTTTTGAAGGTTTAGAGTTGGGAGCAGTCACATGGTACGTAAGTATTGTGGGATGTTGGCATTTTAAGTACACGCTTGGAATTTATGTTAGTGTTTCTCACACTGATTCACAGACACATTTGAATCAATGCTTCCACTGTCCATGTTCCTATCCTGTCCCCTTTGATTGGTGGTCAAATAATGATTGCTAGTTATGTGGTATAGCTGGCTTCATTTTCAAAGGATAAGCAATTTGACTTTATGCTGAGGACAATGAGAAATTATTATAAGGCATAGAAGTTTCGAGGCTAGAGAATGTGACAAGGTCAGATTTTTTGCAAACATAAATTTAAATTAGGGGTATAAAAAACCTGGGTAGAGAACTGTTATATTTTGGGGTGCAGAAATAATTGTAGATAAGTGAAGTGCTAGTGAAACTAGAAAGAACTGAGGTGATTTCAAAGCTATCTATGTTTTAGGTTTGATAACACTTGCTGCTTTTTTGATGCGGGAATTGGAGTAGTACAGGGTATAAACTTTGAGAATTTAGTGCACGGTAGTACCATTTACTGGGATATGAAACCCATAGGGAATGATTTTTATTTGAATTTATTTTGTTTCTGGGGTGATGACTATTTAGATTTTGACCATTGCTGAGTTGAGGGTCCTCTGAGATATTTAAAACATAATTCTGGTGGTACTATTGGGTAAATGTTGGACTGTGAACCACAAGATCAATGGTTCAAGCCCACAATCTACTACTCTGGAAATTGATGAGGCTCTTTACTCCCAGAAATATTTACAGACTCAGAGACCTTTGCTATGATTTGGAATCAACTCGGTAGCAGTGGAACTTTTTTATTATTAGTAACAGGCATAAGGCAATCAACAGCCAACTGAAAGTTTGGAAGTTCTTGTCCACCAAGAGCTAACTCAACAAGAAGGTCTGGTGACGTACTTCAGAAAAATCACCTGTCGAACAGTTTATTTGATTCAAACACAAATGAGTCACAGAAGTTGGAGTTCCCTTTGCAGCAACTGTCTATCCTTTGTTTGTTTTCTCAATGTCAGACATAAATCTGGAGATCAGGAGTGGGAGTGGGGACAGAGGTGGAGGATAGTTGGAGTAGCTATATGATTATAGCTTAAGCGACAGAAATATAAAAATTTTGAAGGGTTAGTGATTAGAGGAAAAAGGTACGAATGCTTTCATACAAATTTTAGGAATAAAAGGAAGATAAAATAGCTTGCAGAGAAAGCTGAAAGGTAACAACCAGGGACATCTGTCAAAAAAAAAAAAAGAGTTATTCCTTTCTTTGAGTTAAATTGTAATTTGGTACCCATTGGCTTGGTGAATTTTTCATCAGCCTTTGGTGCTCAGTCTCTTGTATTGGTTTGTCCTCTTAAAGTAGATTTTGACCATTAAAGTAGCAGATTGTTTGTTGTGTCTTGTTTCCTAATCCATTCTGCTACTATTTGTCTTTTGATTGGTGCATTTAATCCACTGACCTTGTGTTACCAGTTGTGAAGGTAGGCTGTTGCTGTCATAACATGTTATTTCTGGTTATTGTCTTTCTTCTCTTTTCCTTTTGTGGGGGTATCTATTCTGTCTTTGTATACCCTCTGCATCTATGTGCTTTGGGGCATTTTTTTCAGTGTGTTGATTTATGCATGGTGCTACACACTCTGGTGATCTCATGTTTGTGTGCTATTGATTGTCGACCATAGAAATCCAATTAATATGTTTTGTGATGCTGGTTTTAGTTTGACAAATTCTCTAAAAATTTCCTTGTTTGGGAGTACTTTTATTTCTCATTCATATTTTATAAAAAAAATTTCTGTATATAGTTTGGCAGGTTTTTAAAAATTTTCCTTTCAAAGTTTGATATATTTTATTCCATTTCTTCCTTCCTACATGTTTTCTGTGAAGAGGTGTTAGCTTATTTGTATCAGGTTTCCCTTGTAGGTGACTATGTTGTTAAGTGCTCTCAAGATTCTCTCCTTTTCCTTGAATTTGACTAATTTGACTACTATATGTCAAATTATTTCCTCCATACCATCCACTCCCCACCCCAGTGTCTGACTTATTTGGCGTTCTCTGTGCCTTCTGGATGATTATCATCTCCCCCTTTGTGATGATGGGGAAATGTGATGATGAAATGAAGGGATTCAGCCTTGACTGTTGTTTATGTTGTTCATCATGGATTGCAACTAAATGCAAAGAAGACCAGTGCTCTTCGAACTAATCCGATAGGTAACATCATGATAATGAATACAAGGATGAAGTTGTTAAAGTTTTTGTCTTGCTCAGATCCATAATTATTGCTCATGGAAGCAGAAGTCAAAAGGCCTAAAGATGATTGCATTAATTAAATCTGTTGCACAACGCCTCTTGTGAGTACCGAAAGGCAAGAACATTGCCTTGAGGACTAAGGTGCACCCCGAGCCATTGTACTTTGCATTACTGCATATGTGCGTGAAAGTTGGACGTTGAATAAAGAAGACTGAAGAAGAATCCCTGCATTAGAATTGTAGTGCTGTAGAAATACGTTGGAATTACCCTGGAGTGCTAAAAGAACTAACTAATCTCTCTTGGAAGAGTAGGGCCAGAACACTCCTTAAAAGCATGGAAGGAAAGGATGAGAAGGTGAAATCAAGGGCTCAAGTGGAAAAACAGAGATGTGGAGAATGATGACAACAGTAGCGAAGTCAAGGGGCTTGGCCCAGTGTATGTATGTAAGTATTGTGATCAGTGATGTACAAGCCCCCATAATATGATTTTTAAAAAAGAAACATAAAAAAGACTTTGTCTTACGTATATTGGAGAGCCCAGTTCTTGGAGCAGAACATCATGCTTGTGAAAGTAGAGAGGCAGCAAAGGAGGAGACCGCCTTCCCCAAGATGTGACACCATAACCAAAACAATAGGCTGAAGAATAGGAACAATTGTGAGAATGGCACATTACTGTGCAGTATTGCGTTCTATTTTTTATAAGAATAGATTATTATGGGTTAGAACTGTTAGAATAGGTCATTATGGGTTAGAACTATTTGATGGTATTTAGCAACAGCAATAACAAGATTATTAATAGATAAGACTTCTGAACCTTGACTGATTTTTGAAAGAATAATTCCTGTGGCTGTGTTTGCAGAGGTTGTGGACACACCATCCCCTTTTTCAGATTGCGAATATAGATTGTCCTTTAGGAAAGGCCACTGTGTTAGTCTGAGTAGAGTAGAGAAACAAATTCATGGAAATATATATATATATATATATATATATATATGAAATTTTTTTACAAAAGGTAATTATGCATTAAGAAAACATCCCAGCCCAGTCCACTCCACAGTCATAAATTGATATTAACATCTGACCTATACTAATCAATGAGTCCTTATCAGACTCACTAAACACATGCTATGATGCCAAATGCAGAGTGATCATAAGCCAGTTCATAGGCAGTCTTTGGGTTCAGTGGCGTTTTAAGCATCTCAGCGCTGGCAGAAATCACCATGTGTCTTCTCTGGGTCCAGGTTTCTGACTGCATCAAAGTAGGTTCATGTGGCTTCTCCTCAGGGCTGCCTCACAGGGAGCTAGCCCTGTCACTTTAGTGTCTCCAGGGGGGTGAGAGAGTACCTCGTGCTTCCACGACGGAAATACCAAACTTTCTAGAATTCTCAGGAGAAAACCACGCCCACACAGACGTCTCATTGGCTAACTCCGGATTCATGGGTGAGACTCCACCCCGAAGCTTTTAATCCTCAAATTGACATCAGGTTAGGTGAGTGCTACAGCCACCCAGAACTTGTATGTCTTGCTTAAGAATAATAGATATTATGCATTATGTTTCTTCACATTTTCCCAGTGGTAACACTACAGGTGGATTTCCTGGTTGCAGGAGTTCCCCCCCCTCCCCCCACACACACACCAGAAACGGTTGATTTTAAGAAATCCAATGCAAGGAGTACTGCAAAAAGTAAGGAAAGAAAAACAGTGTCATGAATTATGGTAAATTGGAAAAAAAAGGGGGGGGCTAAGTGTGTTATTAGATTGAGAACAAGGAGACATTTGCTGA
>PVJH01022170.1:0-37166 GCA_004026705.1 Nesogale talazaci | reverse complement strand
AGGGAAAGGTGGGCTGTGAAGCAATAGAACACTCCATCCTTGACTGTAGGAAGAGTGATGGGTTCTTGAAGGTACACTCCTTGGTCATGAATGCTGAGGGCACAAGGGTATAAGTGCTGTTGGGTAAGACGGTCCTGAGATATTGGTCACTGAAATAAAAGGAGATTGGATTTATAGATTATAACAAGGCCTGATCACTATTTAACAGAAAGATACTCATCAACTTGGGAGCAGAATAACAGCTAGATTTGGAACTATTTGTATTCTCTCTCTCTCTCTCTCTCTCTCTCTCTCTCTCTCTCTGTCTATGAGATAATGGATCATTGGGGTGGGTGAGGGCACGGAAGAGGAGGAAGCAGGTATTGGGGAGAGGTGAGCTAATAACAAGAGGGACAGCAAAGAGCAAGGGATCTAAAATTGATGGTGAGGAGGGTGTAGCATCCCAGGGCCTGTTTAACTACTTGCATTGTATCCAGGAGGAATGACTGGGAGAAACAAGGAGGAAACATGATAATGAGGGAAGAGGTAAAAATCCCAGTACTACCTTTAACTCCAGGCTACACCGCAGGATGTGCACAAGCATAGATGAGAGATATGAGCTCATGTCACAAAGAATCCAGGAACAAGAATGGTTGTAGTGATACCAGAAGAGTAAGGGGAGATGCGCAAATGGGAAGTAGGGGGCAATCTCTCAAAATAATTGACAGATGACCACACATCTCCTTCCAGAGGAGAAAACCACAGAAAATGTGGAGGAGGGGAGACAGTGGTTTGTGTAAGATATGGAAGTAATAATAATTTATAATTTATCAAGGGGTCACAAGGATGAGGTGAGGAGGGAAAAAAGAGGTGTTGATACCAAGGTCTCAATAGAATGTAAATGTATAGAAAATAATAATGGCAACATACGTACAATTATGGTTGATACAATTGATGTATGGATTGTTATAAGAGTTGTAAGAGCCCCCAATAAAGTGATCTGCTAATAAAAAAATGTAAAACCCAGTGTGTCAAGACATAAGTGCAACATACCAAATGAAGCAGCAAACCAATAGATAGATCTGTGAGACTAGCCCCAATCTTAACTAAGTGGACTCCCCCACCTCCCCATGTTCCCCACAGAACAATGCACTACAAAGGATAGCACTGAAGCTAGCGCTCAGGGAGAAAACCAGATCTGATCAAGGCATAAAGGAGTCGACTAAGAGAGTGAGAGATAAAGAGATTGTGTAACACATCTTAGCCAACCAAGCCCTGGACAACAGTTCTCCAAAAACATCCAATGCACAGAGAGGACCATTGGGCTGGGCCAACACCAGACAGGACGACCCTCACTGACCCACAGCATTGTAGGGAACAACACTGGAGACCCTGTGGAAATGGGGCCCGACAGGACCCCAACACACAGGGGTGAAACACAGGGCATGCAGCAGAATGGTAATAGGAGGAAAGCCATAAAGGGGAAATCATCAGGGACACACGTTTGGGTCTGCAAAAAGGTGTTTTATATATATATATATATATATATATACATATATACATACATACATACACACATACATACATACACACATGTGTGTATATGCACACACACACAAAAGTTATATACAAACACACACACGTGTGTGTATGTGTGAGCGCATGTGCTGCGTGCTTGTTTAAACCACATATAAACCATATTTATATATGGTTATATATGTGTGTGTATATATATAAAATAAAAAAGAGAGCCTTTCTGAATATAGTTAAAGTGAATAGCTGAGATACGAAAAATTATGAGACAACCAACAAAAGTATAAGGTAATGGTTGGAGAACATAGTTTCATTAATTATGAAAATTAATTGCATTAATGAATAATTATAAAATAGCAAATGTTTTATTATGTTACATTTCAAATCATAATTTAGAAATGAAGGACTGGTGGACATAATGAGAAAAAGGAAAAGAAAATGGAGAAAGCCAGGAATGGCGGAAAGCAGGAAGGAAAGAGTAGAGGAAGGAATGAGAGAGGAATACACACAGAGGCAAAAAGAAAAGCGGAGAAGCGAAGAGAGGAAAGATGAATAGCAAAGCGGGAGAAGTCAACATTACCGTGCAAAGAAAAATAGACAGAGTAGTTTGGCAGGCCATACCGGGCTACAGGAACAGATGAGGCCGAACTGAAAAGATGGCGTCCCTTCCCTTACGATGCCATGCTGCACGGCTCTGGCGTATGATAGGATGTTGTCAAAGGCGAGGTGAACCCGTCTGAACACGCTCCTATCCGCTCGCTGGGATTGCCTCTCTCTGCCTCTCTCTGCACTGCGTGCCTTGGCATTGCTTTGTTTCCGCTCTGCTCATATGAGAAACATATTTCTGAATCAGCAGAATGAGCAGTCTCTCTCCCAGCACTGGGGGCTATCATTAGTTCCAATGATGTTTAATATATATGCTTTTCTTTCTTTTCGCCATTTCTGTGATTGTCAAAGGAAAAGGTGCTTCAGCTGTTCCCCATCAAGTAAGTGCTCAACACATTGTCATTATCACTGGTGACATTTTGAATCTCAGAACAAAGCTGAATACAAATAACATCTCATGATTCACAATTATTAAAATACTTCCATCAGCCTTTTCTTTTTTCCTTTTTATTTAAACTAAAACTCTTTCTTCTTCTCTGAGAAAAATAAAAATCTCTGACAGAGAAGATAATAGCATTCACAAGTCTCTGTTCCAGAAAGCCACTGCTTTCAGCTTCTTAAGAAAACACCTGACATTTTTAGCAAAAAATAATACCGCCATGGTTTATTTTCTGCACTTGGGAAGGTACCTGCGCTTTGTGATTTAAACCTCACGTGGAGTCAGGAATTTAGCTAAATGCATGTGGGACAGAGGTTCTAGGACCATGGGTGACTAGATGTATCTATCTATCTTTAGTTTTCTGTTTTTCATAATTAGTCACAGAATAATTTTGCCATGTAAATGTCGGGAAGTAAAAAAGTTATATTTGAAAGAACAATTATTAATTTTTAAACTTCTCTTTAAAGACTAAATTATCCAAACAACCATATATTAAAGATTAATGAACAATAATTAATTTTTAATTACCAGGAGGAAAAACTACAAGCATTTGCCCGTGGGCTTGACAAGCTGTCAAAGAATATTGCCAAGGCTGCCAACCTCAGTGGGTGTCAGAGAGGGTGTGACATTGAATTCTAATGTCTTCTGGACATTTCCAAAACCCAGAAGATAAAGCACACAAACATCATTCACATATCAACAACAAATTTTCCTCAAATTTAAAAAAGAGGACAGAGAAAGGATGGGGAATTTTGGTCCCTGCTAAAAAAGTTACATGCATTGAATAACATGTAAAAATGTTTTGCAATAATACCTTGTTAATCATAATCATTCATAAAGCATTCTCTATAATTGCTAGTTTAAAACACTTTCTGTGCATTTGAAAATCAAATATTTCTGCAAACAATGATTTTTAAAGTTAATTTTCTTTATGAAAAATCCCCGCACCTTGATAATAAGTGTGTTGGGACACAGGCAGAAATGGAACTCTGGTGCATTTGTCACACATTAAAATGCTATTCTGGAAATCCAAAGTCTGCTTAACTGAATAGAAAATAAGATAATTTGTTTTGCTTAGGGGGAGAAGTAAATCTTACTAAAAGAATTTTAATGGCATCAAAAATGCAAATCTTTGATTATGTAATGCACATTTATTTCAACTGTGTTATAGCAGCATGGGAAATGTATGCTGATCACAGAAAACCACTTCCATTTCATGGAGTTGGTATCCTCTTATTATAGAAGATCTTTGACTACAAACTGAAGTTTTTATCAGCTGATCTATGTCACAAATCAAAATTTCTTGAATAATTTTACTTCTTTCTATCTCACTATATTCACTACAGACTTGAAGTTCTAGCTGTTTTCCAAATTTGTCCTTAGATAAAGATAAGAAGCAAACTAAAATATACATAGGAAACCTCAGGGACCAAACACAGCATATTTTATCACAGTCCCCATTGCAATTGACCCAGATATTTATCTGTTTAAATCATATGTCTTATGTTTTTCCAATATTGCAGAATGACATTAACAAGTCTTGGGAAGGATAAGCATAATCAACTATGAATTTTACTAACAGCATATACAGTTCTTTCATTTAAATGGAATAAATGCACTGTGTAATTTATATCGAGTTGTGCAAACTAAGTATACCTTTGTGCAATTGTCCAGTGATCACATATATTTCTCTTTATATATGAAATAGCAAACAGCCCACATTTATGGTTTAATTTATAATATATGCGTCTTCTTGTATTACTATAATTTTTATCACAGATCCACTGAGTCATTTTCTGGAGTGTTATCTGAGAATGTAATTTTTTTCATAAAGCATTTTGCTCTGGTCATATAGGATAAAGAGTATGGTGACACTATTTTAGTTAGCGATTTAGCCCACACAAGTAAGATGTTTAAATATTTGCATCTTTATCCTAACAATGACAAGATGCATAACAGTTCACAGCTGAGATAAAATTATCCTAAGACCAATTGAAAGGCATATATTATGTATCATCTGCATCAGGGATCAAATATTTGGTTTAACACAGATCAAGTATTCAAATCATCTTGATAATAGAACCATATATTCAATGTCAGTGTCCTTTTCCCCAGTTTTCTTAGGCAAATATTAAAAAACCAAATAAAATAAATCATATCAAAATTTTATAACAAAACATATGAATAATATTATTTATGAATATATTGCAAAATCATAATTATTGTTAGCAAAGGAGAAAAAAATTTAAAAAGAAACAAGAAATATTGCAATCAGTAATGAAAATTAGTTGTTTATACATTATATTAAGAACTTTTATCCTTATTTTAGATGTCTAATATAAGCAAGACGTTGACTTATAAACAAAAATAAAAAGTTATTAAAACAAAGTATCAAAGTAGCAAAAATAATTCTAGATGCTTACAGTGAACAAATAAATCCATGGATTATATATCTGGGTAAATGTTTTTTTTTAAATATGAAAGAGTTGAAATTAAACAAGTAAACACATAAGATCACGTGAGCTCCTAATGATTGTAGCAAAGTATATTTCTATGGCATCAAATTTCCATTTCTAGACATGACAGACAGCCTAGACACGATGTGTTCAATTCTGCGCTTTCCTACCTCATGTGATATGATGAAAGAGCCGGGGCTCATGGACAGGGAAACTTTATTCACATATTTTTAAAAAATCATTTTGTTGGAGCTCATTCAACTCTTATCACAATCCATCCATCCATCCATCGTATGCCAAGCACATTTGTACAATTATTGCCATCATCAATCCCAAAACATTTGCTTTATACTTAATTCCTAGGTATTAGCTCCTCATTTTTCCCTCCCTCCTTGTTCCCTCTCCACCATGAACCCTTGATAATTTATAAATTGTCATTATTTTGTCACACCGTGCCCTCTCAGAGGTCTCCCTTCACCCACTCCACTCTTCTCTATACCCCAGGGGGGAGATCATATGTAGAACCTTATAATCGGTTCCCCCTTTCTACCCCACCTTCCCTCCACCCTCCCTGTATAGCCACTTCCAACACCGTTCCTGAAGGGATCATCTGTTCCAGATTCCATATGCTACTGGTTCCTATATGAACCACTGTACATTCTTTAGTCTAGCCAGATTTGTAAGATGGAATTGGGATCATAATAGTTGTGGGGGAGAGGGAGAGAGTCAACATTGAAGAACCTGAGGAAAGTTTTATGTTTCATTACTGCTACACTTCACCCTTACAGGCTCATCTCCTCCTGGTGACCCTTCTGTAAGGGAATGTGCCATTACTTACATATGGACTTTGGGTCCCCAACCTTGACTCCCCTTCATTTACAATGATATTATTTTTAGTTGTTTGATGCCTTATCCCTGATATCTTTAACCCCTTGTGGTCATACAGGTTGGTGTGCTTCTTCCTTATGGGCTTTATTGTTTCTGAACCAGATGGCCACTTGCTTACCTTCAAGTCCTTAAGACTGCAGATCCTTTATCTTTTGATAGCCAGGCACCATCAGCTTTCTTCACCACTTTTGCTTATGTACATATTGGTCTTCAGTGATCATGTTGGGAAGGTCTGCTTCATGGAATGCCAATTTAATATAACAGAGTGTTCTTAGTTTGCATCCTGCCAAAGTTACATTTTTTCATTTTAATAACTGTGACAGTCATGTGCTTATATTAGTTTTATAATTGAAATGTAAGGTTGGAGTCTGACCTGTTAATCAGGAGAAAGCCATTGAGTAGCTGATGAGGCCTCTGTGAGGCATGGCTTTCACCTGAGACTCCTGGGAAATCTTGCGGTATTTCCCTCGTGAAGATGAGAAGCTATCTTCCCCAGTTGTTGGGAGTTAGTTTCAGAGATGATTAATCATGGACAAGATAAGCTGGCAGCGTTTGAGAAGCTAGAGGAGCCGGCGGAAAGACTACACAGCTTTGCCCTCATGGAACCAGACCTCTGAAGCTGGGGCAGCCAGATGGAGACCTCCGGCAGTGATGAGTTGCTTCTGCTGTTGATGGACTCTGAGCCCTGGAGGCGGGGTGCCCTGCAAGCACCAGGATTCTGCACCCAATGACCTGTGACTTCGTGAGTCAGAAGAAGACTTTATAGACTGATTTCGGGCATATGGGTTAATACCGGACTTATGGACTTTGAACTGGACTGGGATGGGATGCTTTCTCCATGTCCCATTTCTTTTGTATATAAACCTTTTCCTTATACCTATATGTGTTTCTCTGAAATTTTGTTACTCTAGTCTACCCAGACTTTGAGCTACATGGCCACTTGCTTATTTTCAAGTCCTTAAGACTGCAGATCCTTTATCTCTTGATAGCCAGGCACCATCAGTTTTCTTCACCACTTTTGCTAATGTACACATTTGTCTTCAGTGATCATGTTGGGAAGGTCTGCATTATGGAATGCCAATTTAATAGAACAGAGTGTTCTTAGTTTCCATCCTGTCAAAGTTACATTTTTTTCATTTTAATAACATTATCTTAATATTTGCTTTTTTAGAGGTTTTTGTTTTTTTTTATTGGGGCTCATACAACTCATCACAATCCATACATACATCCATTGTGTCAAGTACATTTGTACATTTGTTGTCATCATCATTCTCAAAACATTTCCTTTCTATTGAGTCCTTGTTATCAGCTCCTCATTTTTCCCTTCCTCCCTACCACCCCCTCCCTCATAAGCCATTGATAATTTATAAGCTATTATTATTATCTCATGTCTTACACTGTCTGGCATCTCCCTTCTCCCACTTTTCTGCTGTCCATACCCCAGAGAGGAGTTAATATATAGATCTATGTAATTTGTTCCCCTACTCCCCTCCCCTCCCCCCTCCCCCCTCCTGGTGTCACCATTCTCAGCACAGCTGCAGAAAAGCTCATCTGCCAGTTATTCCCTTTATTTGTGTGTTTGAGAGAAGGGTGGGAGGTGATGAAGCATTTACGAACTAGAGGAAAGTTGCATGCTTCATCATTGATACACTGCACAATGACTGGCTCATCTCCTCCCCACAACCTTTCTGTAAGGGGATGGCCAGTTGCCTACAAATGAATCTTAGGTCCCCAGTCTGCACTCCCCCTCATTCACGATTATATGATTTTTTGTTCTTTGATGCCTAGTATCTTATCCCTTTGACATCTTGTGATCAAAGAGGCTGATGTGTTTCTTTCATGTGGAATTTGTTATTTCTGAGGGAGTTGGCTGCTTGTTGACTTTCAAGTCTTTAAGACCCCAGGCAGTATATCTTTTGATAGTTGGACACCATCAGCTTTATTCACCATTTTCTCTTATACATTTGTCTTCAGCAATCATATCAGAAGATGAGCATGCAATTATATGATTTTTTATTCTTTAATGCCTGATACCTCATCCCTTTGGCATCTCATGATCACATAGACTGGTGTGCTTCATTCATGTGGACATTTTTTGCTTCTGAGCTAGATAGCTGCTTGTTTATTTTTAAACCTTTAGGGCCCCAGACAACGTATCTTTTGATAAACAGGCACTATTATCTTTCTTCACCACATTTGCTAATGCACCCACTTTTTCTTCACAACATTTACTAATGCACCTGCTTTTTCTTCAGGGATTGTGTCAGGATAGTGAGCATCATGGAATGCCTGTTTAATAGAACAAATTATTCTTGCATTGAGGGAGTACTTGAGGTCCAATATCCATGTGTTACCTCAATATTAAATCTATAATTCTACTTACATAGACCTATTTCTCCATCATTTAATATACATATCCTTATATATGTACATGCCTTTATTTAGACTTCTATAAGTGCCCTTTGTCTCCCAGTTGTTTTCTCTATTTTCTTTTACTTTCCTCTTGTCCCACTATTATGCTCAGCCTTCACTTGGGTTTCAGTAGTTCCTCTTGGTTATATTACCCTTGATCAAGCCCTATCAGGCCTTTGGAGCCTAAGGAAAACCACTACAGTACAGTGGTATACTTTGAGAGTATTGTTGTGGGTTAAGCCCTATACAGGTTCTGGGTTCAAACACAAAACCATGTTTTAGGATGCTAGATATCTGAAGCATAATTTAAAAGGGGTTTCATGAGCTTCTGACTAACAATAATCAATCAAGAAAATTTGTGAATGAAAATAATTTTCCAGTTCATTACATAAATCTTTTAACTGCTGCTTTTGTGGGAGATGATTGTAGATACAAGTAGTATGAAATAATTGATCACTCCATATTTTCTATATTTTTGGAGCCTAAATCATTGGCTTTTGTTGGAGAAAATGTTCCTTGCATTGAAGTGTATTTACATCCCAAAACATACTTTTCATTAATCAAAACTTGTCAGTATCCACTATTTCTATTCAAAAGGAAGTCTCATTGTATGTACATGTTCTGCATGTGCATAATGAAATGCTAATAGAATTCTCATTCTTTGAAATGTTATCTATAGTTCATTATGATCCACACTCTCAAATGGGCTCATATAATCCATGGAGCAGTTGGTATTCTATGCTTGCAGGCAAGATTCATTGGATATTATCAGTAATATAGCTTATTAGATAACCTCGGAAGGAGGAAGGGGGGAGGGGAAAATGAGCTGATACCAAGGGCTCAAGTAGAAATAAAACATTTTGAGATTGATGATGGCAATAAATGTACTAATATGCTTGACACAATGGATGGATGTATGCATTGTAGTAAGAGTTGTTGTAAAGTCCACAATAGAATGATTTAAAAAATAGAAAGTAACTTCCTAAATATGACCTGAATTCTGGGTAGTGACCTATAAACATATAGCTGTATCCATTTTTGGGGGGGTATCACTGCCCTCTGGTGGTGGGTGTAGCAAGCCCAGCCTTTACTCCTGTGGAGCTGGAATTGACCCTCCATTCCAGTGGGCTGCACTCCTGTGCACAACCACTACGCCACTATGCCACCATGGCTCAGTCCCTGTATCCATTTTTTAAAATGCGTCCAACAATATTTTGCATGCATGATAGTCATAATAATGTTTAAAATTTTCTGAATTGTTGATTATCTTGGCCATAAAATCCTTCAATATTTGCTTAATTTTTTTTCCACACATTCACTTTAGCAAATACTGTGTATCACCTTCTCTTGTGGTTTTTACGCTTACTGAAAAGGTTTTGTATTTTTATTCATGATACTTTACTTGGATTTCTCAATTTGCCCTTTTAGATCTTTTTTACTTCATAATTTACTCCTTTGATATTAGAGTTTCTGAGTTCAAGAAAAAAATTCAGAATCTGCTCTCCCATCTATTTTGGGTTTTGTAATCTTTCTTAGATATATACTGGACTTTGCTTTCCTCACATGTTATGTCCCCGATAGTATCCTATCACTTTGTTGTCTTTAGTCACCAACATCAGTGAGCTGAATATATTCTTAAGATGGCCTCAAATTCAGATCAGGTCAGACTTTGCCTTTCTTGGGCTTGTTTTAATTTTCTTCAGTTCCAACTTGAATTTGCATATGGAAAATCATGATCTTCTCTGTATTAAACACCTAATCATGTTCTAACAGATAATATAGAAAAGAGCACACCTCTGTTCTGTCTTACCACAGATATAGTTGATTTGATATCTGTAAATTTCATTCAGTATTGTCAAGGCATATAGACACATTTTATTTTGTTAAGCAATTGTTGACAATGAATAACACTTTAAATTTAGGACAGTTAGTTAACAGTAAAATTTCTGGAATTTTTACTACAGCCAAGTCATATTTTTCAGCTACCCCTCTTACTTTGTTCTAACTTATGAATTTCAATTTTCAGTTACTATCATTGCATCTCAATGAGTCTGGATTGTGGGTTTAATGCATGCTAGGCTGCATAAATTGGGAATTTTCAACATTGTCATTAGTAGTTGGTGCATAAATTTGAAAAATAGTTCTATTAGCTGAACTTCATTGTAGCCATATGGATAATAACCTCTCATTGACAGCATTGTTCTTGTGAATAGATCTTGAAATGTTCTTCATGATGATGAATGTAATATCATTCCTCTTCAATATGTGATTACAAGCATAATAGACCATACTATTGTTTGATTCAAGATCGGCAATATAAATCTATTTCACCATACTGGTACCTAAGATATTTATCTTTAAATATTCTATATAAAGATAAAGTTTAGAATTCTCATAGTTTCATACTTCTTACATTCCACACTCTCTAAATACTATTGGATAATTGAAAATATTTCTTCTAACTTTGAGTTAAAATATATCAGCAAATAAAGCTATCACAGCTTTTATTTCATGCCTATTATTAAGTTACAGTTTGTTTTGATGGAGTTCTTCCTCTCTACCCTTATTTAGAGCCTCCAAACTAAGCTCATCTTCTCACACTATGGCAGCCAACTTTTTGCTGCTATTTATAAGGTTCTTTTCTGGCCATTTTTTAAATTTGCAGTAGCTCACCAGATTTTCCATCGCAGTTTGTGTAAGTTAGCTGCTCTGTTGACATCTGTCTGTCTTGCCTGTGTTTGAAATGCTGGTAGTGTAACTTCCAGCTGACCAGCACACATGGTACAAGAAAATGGGAGATTAATGATGGGTTAAAAACTTATCCCTGTATTTTGTACTCCTGGAATCTTCTGGACGTTGAGATACTTGGCATACTCTCATCTTCTCAATGTTCTCTATATGATGTGAGATTACTATTCAGGTGATACATTACATGGATTTTATTGACTGTTGGTCAAAAATTCTATACTTGACAGATAATGTTGACTGAACGTGAGAGTTGGAAAAGTCAACTCATACATTTATTAAGTGTCAACTCCTGTGAAAAGTGACAGCAGATTCTCCTAGATTGAAATGGGCATGCTTTATCCAATTGCTAAGGCATGACTGTAACAATGAGCTCCAACAAAACCATTCTTGTGAGACAAGGTCCAGACAAGATGTAATTTCACTCTCTTGTGCATAGAGTTAGAATGAGTTAGAATCAACTGAACAGCACCTAACAACTGCAGCATGGAAAGGGATAATTATTCTTTCAGCAGGCTTGCATCTTTTTGTGGTGGTGGTGGTGGTGGAAGTTGATGAATAATACCAGCTTTGGAAAGTGAGAGTCAATGTGTCCATCTAATTGCTTCTCTTTCTTTTACTCTGGACCATTCACCCAGCGCACCTGCTTTTAGAATGGACAAAGATAAAGGATGGTGAATGTCATCAGGCTGGGTCATTTTGTCTACTTTTGAGCTACCATTAAGAAAAACCTTCATACTTTATGATTTCTCTAGCATAAATACAACAATAAGTTGCCTTAAAATATGTGCAGAATAATAGCAGTACTGTCAGTATTTTTGTATGTTATTATTTTAATTTATAGTACCAAATATGAAAAACACAGTTAAAAGCTGTGTGTATAGTGCACTGCCAAAACAGTAATGTATATATATGCTTTTATTTTCTTTAATTTTTAATGGTGTAAATATACTGATATTAAAACTTGTAAAGAGATTAAAATGATTCTTCTCTAGTAACAAAATCCTCATCATTTGTGTCTTATTCTGATATTTCATGAATAATTAAATGATAAGGTCAATGATAACTCTCATTGACAATAACCTTTATTTACTTGACTGCATTACTAATTCAAGCACTGACAAGTGTTTTTAAGGAGAAAGTTTCCATTTTATTAGACTAGAAAATATTGGACTTGAAAAAGTAGAAAATATTAACATGTATATCAGATTCTTTTGAAAGGAATACATCAGTGTCATTTGTCACTGAACTTTCCACTTTAACCTATAATGCATTTTCTTGTAATCCATATAATTATCTTTTCTACTTTCATAGTTCCTTTTGCTCTATCACCTTTATAATAATGGCTGTTTATTTTCATGTCTTATTTTCCTTAATTTGTTTTTATTTTTGTTTTATCATCTTGACATATAATAATTAAGGCAGTTAACTGATATACTAGTAGAGATTATTAATCTTTTAATATTCTTTTTATTCTTTTAATATTATTACGTGCTGCCATTTTTGAAGAAGTCAAATGGCAAAAATTGTTGGAATATTCTAGAATGGTTGCCTTCCCTGCAACCCACTTCAGCAATAAAGCTTCCAAGTCTAGTGATCTTATTGTGCTATTCCAGCCATTCTTTCTCAGTGCAAGGACTCAGAAAAATATATTAATGTGTAAACTCTTATCAAAGTCTGATGAACATCATTCTTTTTGACATGACTCTTTGTATTAAAGTATAAGAAATAAAAAAATCTGTTTATTCCCTCTATGCTACTTAGAACCTGGTAAAATCTGACTACTCTCTTTAAGAGTGATAATCTAAGAAAGGGCCATTAGTTTTCCAATTAAGGAATAATAGTCTGAGTATAGGGTCATTGGTTGTATTGATCATTTATGTCTGAAGATCTCTGGGTACTTTGAAATGGCAAAGGGTAAGGTTTCTGAACTTACTGCTATTTGTAAATTTAGCTGGATTTTTGCTGTTATTATGGGAGCTTCTTACAGAGCAAAGATTCCTTAGTTTTATCACTGGCCAAAATCGACCAGTAATCCACCCTTCCCTTCTAAGTGTGACACCAAAATGACTCCAGCCTTTGGAGAATATCTTCTTGATGAAGAGAGTAAAGTGCAAAACAACATTTGATTGAGAACCACTGAAACACATTAAGCAATGGTCTTACAAATTATGGCCAAATTTACTGTTAATTTGCTTAAGAAACTAGTCAAGAAGCACTGCAGACATAGTAGCCAAATATATTCTTGTGATTTTACTTTTGAAGAATGTTAAAGATGGCACAAATTCATTTATGGCCAATTGGACAATTATCCATTCCGAGAGCTCTTCAAATTTACAGGAATTGCACACAATTATCTTAGTGTTCATTGGGATATATGCCTGTTCTGTGTAAATAAGAAAAGTTTTTACACCGGTCTTAGAAGGAGAGTATCAAAATAAGCATATTTATAATTGCAATATATTTACTGGTAACCATGTACAGACAAGCAGTCAGTCTTGGTGGCTCAGTGGGTCATGTGCTGGGCTTCTACTGAAAAGGTTAGAATTTCAAATTCCACAGTCATTTCCCGAGTGAAGGATGAGATTTTCTACGACCATGAAGATGTACTGTCTCAGAAGCCCACAGGGGCCCTTTTTCTTTGTCTTTTAGGATCACTGTGAGTCACAAATAAGTCATTAGCAGTGTTTCATAGGAAGATAAAGAAGGGAACTTTAGATATTATTTAATCATTTAGTGAAAGAATACATGTTGATGTCAAGCTAGCAACTAAAAATAATACACTATGACATTGAATCTAAAAAGGACATGTTTATACAAAAAAACAAATGAAGATCTGCTACTTTTTGGAGTAGCTGGTCTGGGGGATTTGAGCTGGCACATTTTCAGCTTTCAATGGAGTGCTCAACAACTGAAGACATATATGTAAGCTACTTTTTATATCTTATTGACACACATATAATTATATTTAGATGTAAATAAACATAATCAGTTATTTTCTTTAACTAATATGGCTGCATTGATGATTTCCATGAAAATGAAGCTATATATGAGTTAAGCATTGGGTTACAAACTGCAAGGTCAGTGGTTCAAACCAACCAGTCAGTCTATAGGAGAAGCTGACTGCTAACATCAAGATTTATCATCTTGGAAACCCAAATATAGTTTCAATGAGTGGGAATCAATTTAATTACAGTGTGTTTGGCTTAGCTTTATACCATTATAAACTATAATGCACTAGTAAATTTAATTTTATAGAAATTGTTCCCCAATGACAAGCCTAATCATTTTGAAAGTCCAAAGTTTCTCTACATTGGCTTTGTTGGTTAGTGATGTTTTCATTATTTCCACATAATAATTAAAGTTATGAGATTATAAACATATGTCCTCAATTAAACTGGCTTATGAAACAGATGTCTATACCAAACTTATCATTTCTTGTGAATTCATTTACTTTGTGAACTAACTATATAATATATTTATAGTCATCCATATGGCAAACTATTGATACATAGTCTAATTGTGTTTATCTAAAATATGAACTCCTAAGATTTTTTTTCCCAGGGTTGGTTATAGGTCAACCCACGGGCAAGGTATCACCTACTCTCCCTTCCCCTCACATTCCTAAGATATTAAACTGATATATTTTCCATATATATTTACAGTTCACCATACAGGTTATAATAAATAACTGTATACTGACAGATCATTGGTCACTAAAGGTCAAAATAGACTTGACAGCACCTAAAAAAGAATAAAATGCAAACTTAATGTAAGTTTCTGGATATCAGTGATTAAATTACTTGATGAGTAATTTTCATCTAAGTGAAAATATATAAAGATATTTAAGAATTAAAAAGGGAGTAGCTTTACTGGTTATTACAAATTGCATTTAATTTCTTTTATAAATGATACATATAATGAAATAAGTACTGATTCCTTAATATAAACATCATTTTTTAGATAAAGGTTGAAAGCCATAGCTAACATATTATAAAACTTACTGTAGACTTATCCACAGAGTTAGGCTCAGGTAGGAGGTCATTGTGAAAATATCAGAATTATGTGAAATAGAGAACAACTAAAGTACCCCAGGTCTGTGCAATTACACTATTACCTAATTGCCAAATTACATCAGCAGATAACTGTTATCCCACTGAGATTAAAGACACAGTCATGTTAGCACATAATTTTTTTTAATATTTTTTGGGAGGCATCACTGCCCTCTGATGGTGGAGGTAGGAGGCCCAGCCTTGCTGCTGGATTTGAACCTCCATCCCAGTGGGCCGCAGTCCCATGCACAACCACTACACCGCCAGGGCTCAGCCATTAGCACATAACTTTTACCATCACCATCAGAAGTACTGCTGGACATATGACATCAATCCTCAACAATATTGAATGGTTGATTTTTTAATTGATGTCACACATATGAAGGTAATCAATAAATGAGAATCAGATGTACATGCGTGGCTTTGTATATATCTCAACATGTTTTTAAGCTTTGCTTATATATGAGGGTGTCCCCCACGCAAATTGGATTTTTTTTCAGAGCTATGTATTTAATTTTTTTTCAAAATGACCTTATCATTGTCAAAGTATTCTCTGTCACACTTAATACATATGCCAAATTTTCAATTCCTTTCGTGGAAACATTTTTAGAACTCATTTAGATGGCTGAAAGCACCTCCCACATTCTTTCACCTCTTCTATGTCTTCAAATCGCTGTCCTTTCATGTCCATCTGCATTCATGAAAACAAGAAGAAGTTGTGTGGTGCAAGATCAGATAAGTAATGTGGATAGGGCAAGAAAGGCATGATGTTTGGAACTTTGTTTGGGGTTCTGGGTTTGTTTTTTGCCGAAAACTGGACCACTGAGATGCCTATCTGAGCAGGTGCATTATTGTAGTGGCAAACCGAGTCCCTCATATGCCACAAACCAGGCCTTCTTTGTTGTATACTGTTAATGCTCTGTTTTCAGAATCTCTAAATAGAAAGTTTGATGAACAGCTGACTTGGTGGAATGAACTCCAAATGCATGACCCCCCTCTCCTCAAAAAAACGAAAACAAATGAACATCATCTTGATTTTGATTTCACTTGACAAATATCTTTTGGACAAGGTATGATGGCATGTTCCACTGGCTTGATTGATATCTGCTGTCGGGGTCATGAGAACAGCACTATGTTTCATCTCCAGTAATGACCTTGGGGAAAAAGGTCAGGGATACACAGACCTGCTCTTTCAAAGAAAGGCCATTTTTTCCATCAACTATCTTTTGCCTGATCAGTCAGAAGTAAAGGCACAACATTTGTAATTACTCTTCCCATCCTCAAATCTTCTTCAAAGGTTAAAATGTGCTTAATCGAACTCCAAGATAGTCCAGATGGTCTTCATGAACAAGTGCATGGAATATAGTGACATTTTCATCTGTTCAAGAAGTTGACAGACATTGGGAAAAGTTTGTCTTTCATTGACATCTCACCCTTTCTGAAGCCAGAAAACCACTTGTACAATTGAGGTTTTCCCACTGTGCTGTCCTTGTAAACTATGTTCAACATCATAACAGTTTCTGTGGTATGTTTTCTGAGCAAGAAGCAAACTTTCACAACTGCACTCTGTTCCTTTAAATCAGCCATCATAAAAAAAATGTAGGTTTAAGAGAAACTGATTTTACAGAAAACTTCACTCTTCGAGCAGAGAGAATCTTCCTGTAACCAGAGAGAATGTTCTTAGGTGATGCCCCTGGGTTCACTAACTCAGAGCAGGTTGCTTGATGCTCGCCTAGCAAGCAAAATGCTGACTACAAAAGCTTCTCCCCGCAGAACATTTTCCCCCCTTTTTTGGAGGGTGCCCACTCATAGGTGTGCATACTTACAAAAACTAGTATAATGCTTATAAATGAATATCTGAAAATGTTTGTGTGTAATAGATGGAAGGTGATAATTAGTTGAAATTGATTTTGCACTATTTCATCTGCTCTTACTAACAGTCAATTCATGAAAGAAAGGTTTAGAGAAATGCTTCTTTCAGAGATCAACAGCTTTGAAAACTCTGTAGAGCAGGGCCACACTGTGCTAGGGGTCACTAGGAGTAGCTTTCAGTGAGATGGCAGTGGATTGAAGCGCTCTTCATGAGTGTGAGGAATGCTTACCATTTGCTTTCTCTGTCATCTGCAACCCAAACCAAACGCCCAATCATGTGGTCAATGATGGCTTATGACTATCCTTTGGGTCAGACTGGAACTCCCCAAATCTGGGTCATTATTTATAAAATTTTCTTCAAGATTCTTTCAACTTTTTAAACTCTCATTTTACATTTAGTATGCTTTTGATTTTCCAAGAATATAAATAAAAGTTCCTCAGTGCTGTATGAATTATAATTATGTTACCTTTAAGAGAGAAATAAACGATAATCATAGACTTGCCCTTGAATTTTAAACTTCTTTGACATTTTCTATGCTCAATTTGGTTAATATTGTTCATAAAATTAAAATACCCAGGTAGTTTTTAATACTAATAGTAATGGTGTATTCTTTCTACAAGCTCAAAACACTAAAGCCTCATTCCTTTCTTCACAGATTTCAGCTTGTCAATCAGGAGCAAGAAGTAGAAAACACGGATATTTTTACACATTTCGAATTTGTCATACTATATGGAACACACTTCGTGTTTAAAATACAGTGTTTAACACTCTGTGTTAAAAATACCCATGACAAAGGGATATTTATCCTATAAAATGTCAGTTTTAAAAATTGAAATAATAATAAAGCATTCCAAAGTTTTATATGAGTTTGATAGATTGTATCCATGAATAAGCCTTTCAAATGCATTTATTGTTTCAATATAGGAGTCCTCATGCCTTAATACTGAAAATATTTATTGATCTAAAATGCACATGTGCACAAAATTGCCATGTTATTTGACTTCCCCCTGTGATATGTGTTTGACCTGATACAGTTTTCAATATTTTCTATTTTGTTTCAACATTACACAGGTGTTGATGTTTGAGTTATTTTATGTTTGGGATAGTCATCTTGAAATTTTTTAATATATATACATATATATTCAGTATATACAATCCAGGGTTGATTAATCTATATAGACAGCACATCAAATAAGGTTTCCTGTTGGTGACATTGGGGGAGGGGATGTCAAAAGGGAGTTGATAACAAGGAGTTCAAGAAGGAGAATGCTTTAAAATGGACTGTGGTAACAAATGTACAATACTGACTGAAGTGATTGAGTTATGGAAGAAGAATATGATATCTATAATAACTACTAGTAAAATGGTTTTGAAAATTAAAACAAATATCAGCCACTGGGGGAAATTGTTTAAGCACACACATGTACACTCAGCCATGTTTCTCTGTTTTCCCCATCACAAGGTAGCTGTGCTCTTTTCTCACCTTGCCTAAATACTTTTGTTTTGGGATTTTGGTTGGAAAAAAAATGGAACGTAATCTCAGGGGAAAGGTAACTATCCTCAATTATTGATAATTGAAAAAATAGAAAACTGATGAAGCAGTTATTTCCACTAGGAACAAAAAATCTATTGAATGAGGAAATTGACTAGAAAACTCTAAAATTAAAAAAAAACAGATTTATGACTGAAAATATGACTGAATTATAAATTAGTGATGAAGTAATTGAAATAAAATATTCCATTTTATTTCATTCACTTTGAAATAATGTGTGTTATCTTTAAACATTTTAATTTGGGATCTGCATTTGGAGAAATAAAACAAAGCATTTATCCCCCTCTCTATCTTCAATTTCGCAGACCGCATTTGTGCAAACCAAAATAGAATGTTCTTCTGATGACAAGCACACAGATATAATGAATTTTTAGTATGTATCATATCAGCATGGATTATAAATTTCTATCAATGGCACTTAATACTCTGATGTTATTGTAATTTTTTAAGTTATTATACAACACAGCACATATTTACTGCTTTATTTGCAAACTACTCAAAACTTTTGATCAGGTCTTGAGTATCATGCCAATATAATTATCTAAATATTTAAAATCATTTGTTTGTATGTATAACACGATACTGCTTGTGTCAAAACCAAATGGGCTACCACAGAGTCAAAGCCAACTCACAATGGCAACTTGTGGGTTTCCGACTTCATAGGACTGACTGCGAACCATGCGACGAAACTACTCCTCTAGCATGGCTCACAATTGTGTAGGTGCTGAAGATGTTTATGTATGTGTGTATCTTAAATTTATTTTTTAAGGTCAGCAATTATGGTATTTTATCTATGAAAAATATGCTTGCAAGTTCTTCTGATGCAACAATTTCTTGCTTTTAAAAAAAAATCATTTTATTGGGGGCTCAAACAACTCTTAACATAGTCCATACATACATCCATTGCCTGACAAGCACATTTGTACATTTGCTAACATCATGATTCTCAAAACATTTGCTTTCTATTTAAACCTTTGGTATTAGCTCCTTATTTTTTCTCCTTCCTCCCTACCCCCTCATGAACCCTTCATAGCTTACAAATTATGATTATTCTGTCATATCGTACATTATACAATATCTCCCTTCAACTATTTCTCTTTTGTCTGTACCCCAGGGAGCTATTTTCACCCATGTAAATCAATTAGTGAAATATAACAGAATATCCACAAAATAATGGTATAGATTCATTGTGTATATATATATATGTGTGTGTGTGTGTGTGTATGTATGTGTGTGTGTGTGTGTGTGTGTACAGTGGCATCACTCCCCTGGTGGGAGTAGGAAGCCCAGCCTTGCTCCAGGAGAGCTCCTGCTGGATTTGAACTGCCAACCCTGTGGGCCGCACTCCCGCACACAACCACTAGGCCACCAGGGCTCAGCCAAAACATTTTAACTAAATGAATGAGTATGTATAATAATATCAATTTCCATACCTGACATCTATTCCCTGTAAGAAAATGGATGGTAAAAAAAGTTACCTTAGCTAGTCTTCTAAATGATTGTAACACAAAACTCAATGAAATCACTTTATTTGTGATTGGGGATACTCTTTAAATAATATTTAAATTCACACGCTTGACTGATTAGCATTTTTATCAAATTGTGGACTGTAGCAGAGGGAAAATATGAATTCATGATCTTGAAAACAACTATTTTAAGTGTTACCATATATTTAGTAAATATAGTATCAAAAGGAAATTATTCAATCTTTATTGACTATTGGACCTTTTATTAACTGTGAAAATATATAGAAATCTTTTTAATTCTACTTTGGGTAAATATTTCCACAGTGGATTTATTAATATATAAATATGTTGTGTGACAATTGTGTCATGTCATAACCTGTCAACACTTTCCCTATTTCCATTGTGCTTTCTGTTTTCACCTGTATAATTTTCCTGTCCCTCCTGATTATCTTTGCTTTGGGAAAAACATTACTTAAATGTTACCTACATTTGATTATTCTAAGGAATACATTCTTCAGAAATGCTACTGCTTATTTTATAGGTAGGTCAGTCTACTTTACATCTGACATGTAGCCTCCAGGTTAAAAGGGAGATCATTTCACAGATCTATCAGCCCAGTAGGGCTAGTCTTTTTATTTATGAGTTTAGGCTTTGTTATATAATATTCTCCCATTATTTCTAGGAATTATTATCCTAGGAATTATTATTCCTCTCATTAGTTACCATTTTTTCTTTGGGTCTCATGCTAAAGAAGCATGTGGTGTTTGTGGACATGGGCTAATTAGTTCCCTGATTCTTTGTTTTTTCTGGACCCTTCTTTGCTGGGGACAGGAAGAGACTGGTGGTCATATTATAAATGACCACTTGAAAACTTTCAAGACTCTCGCCAAAGTGGGATTTAGAGCCTTCTTTATGAGCTGTGCTGTATCAATTGATATCTATGTCCCCTAGCTGAGGGTTCTTAGGCTTTATCCCAGAATTTGTTTCACAAGGCTTTCTGTTGTCTAACAATGTGCATTCATTCTGATACATTCTCCCACAAATAAATAGCATACCTATATACTTATGTACCTATATGTAAATTATGAGTTTTCATTGTTATTATATTGTCTCAGAATTGTATATATTACAGTATTTGTGGTAGGTGTGATTCAATCTAGCTAATTTCTTATATTCTGCATTTACCTTGTTCATATTTTCCTGAGTTCCCACATAATAGTGACTAGCCAAGTCTTTCAACCAGAGATAATATGTGCTGGAGTGTCTCAAATGATTGTACCTATATTCATAATGGATATTGACCTGCAGTTTCCTTTCTCTAAATTATTTTTCTTTTAAAAAATATTCTTCTTTTGTACATACATGCTTAAGAGTATATAGAAAATAGGAATGGGGGAATTTTCCTTCTTTTCTGTGTTATAGAACAATTAGAGTTTAGTTGATTCAACATTTATTTTTCTGAAGGTGTGGCAGACTTTCTAGGAAGCCATCTGAGTTGGAACATTTTTATGCTTGGAAGTTATAGTCATGATATTCTAATTTCTTCTTTTGTTATGGGCCTCCTCAAATTTTTTTCAATGTGTTAGTTGAAGTAGGTAGTTTAGCTCTAGGAATGTTCTCATTTCTTTTTTATTTCTTAATTGGTTAGTGTACCATTTTGCATAATATTGTATTATCCTTTTAATCTCTTTGAATTTATTCAAATATCTCTTATGTCATTTCCTACTTTTATATTTTCATATTTTTATTTGTTGTCCTTGTCACATTGGTTTATAATTTGCTAATGTTAATGATTCTCTCCAGAAACTATATTCTATTCTTGGTGATATATTCTATCTTTTCTTCCTCTTTCTTTCTTTCTTTCTTTCTTTCTTTCTTTCTTTCTTTCTTTCTTGCTTTCTTTCTTATGTGTGTGGTGATTACAGATTTCTTTTCTAGCCCCTTTTCAATGTCTTCAACACAGAGCTTACCTCTTGATTTTCATTCTTCCTTCTTTGCTGATATGTGTACATTGCTGTACTATGCATCTGAATGGAATGGCAGTATTTGCTGGCTGCCACATCCCTTAATGTGTTATATTTTCTTTCTAAGTTGATCACAAAGAGTTTTAAATTTCATTTTTATATTTTATTACTAAATAGTTCTGAAGTAAGGTAATACTTAGTTTTCATTATTTTAATTCTTTGCTCTTTCAGTTTATTAATTTCTACTTTTATAGTACTTGGATGAGAGAAAATGTTTCAAATTCTTTCAATAATTTTGAATTAATTGGAGATTGCTTTGTAGTATAAACATGGTCTGCTTTGTGGAATTGTCCATATAATTGTAAAATAATATATACTTGTACTGTGGCTAACTGTGATTTTTCTATTAATGTCTATGAAGTCAACTTGGCATTTCTGTTATCCATATCATTGTAACAATCTCGAGTATAGTTCTACTTTTTTCTGTTTGAATGGTGTGTTAAAATGACCTGCTAATATTGTAGACCTTTCTGTCTTTCTTTTAGATTTATTACAATTAGTTTTATGTATTTAAAATCTTTGTCTTTGGATGCTTAAATATTTGCTGTTTCTATGTTCATACAGATGATTGGCACTTAATGATTATATAATGTTTTTCTTTGTTATGATAGATTTTGAGTTAAGATAAATTATATGCGAGATTAATATTGTTATTACAGTTTTCTTGGAGTTATTATTTGCTTGATGTATTTCTTTTAATCATGTGACATTTAATTTATTCAAGACTTGTGTCTTAGGCCTCTGGATGAATTCCCAAATCTATTTCCTGAGATTATTTCAAGTAAAACATATCCCCTAAACTTTTCTTTAAACCAAACAATAGAATATCTTAACTAGTCAAGATTATCTGTCTTGAGGACTGCCTTTTCAAGTCATGGCATTAAATTAACAACAGTAACTGAACAGATTGGGTAGGAAAATTAGGGGACCGTAATTTATGTTTTTGGAGGAGCAACAAATCAGATTATGGGGATGACTATGATCATTGTACAATTTAAATAATGCTATTATTGTCAGTGAATTGTGCTTTAGAAGCTACTAAAATAAATATGCTTTGCTGTATATATTCTCTGTAATAAAAACAAAATACATTAAAATTAAAATCATAATATACATATACATATACACATGTATACATATGTATGTATACATGTATACATATGTATACATATATGCATATATATACACAAAGTAAAAAAGATAGCAAAATATAGTATATACATATAATTTAATGTCATTTAATCACAAAAATAAAATTAAATCTTGATTCATTCTGATCGAAATAATTCAGATATATATGCTCGACAAAGAGACAAGCAAAACATTGCTTTGTTATATGAAATGTCTAGAACAGGCAAATGCATACACAGCTTAATAGCTTATCAGGGCAGGGAGTTGTTGATATATTTCAATCTTTATGTGTCATCCTTTACTAGTTTAATTAAAGCACCTGTAAAATTATGACCTGAAACTTCACAAATGTACAGAGAAATAATTATTTTGTGTCCTAATAACAACATAGTAAAAGGAAAAAGTGTTTTAAATTATGAAAATTCATAGGAGGCTAGCTCTCTCTTTTGAATGCTTCCAATATCTACTTTATGATAGGTTAGTCTCCTCCTGAAAAGTTTTCAGCAAGTCCCTAAACCATCATTCTGGTGCAGCATGATGAATTTGAACACTGAGATTGTTTCTCTTTTTGTGAATTAGCATTTGGGTGTTATCTTCTTCAAGAAAAATTGAGCCTAGAGGGTATGAGCAGCAATATGTAAGTAAATACAGACCATAGTTATGTTTGTTTGTTTAGAAAATCTCATGCAAAATAAATATTGTGGATATTGCTTTCTTGTGGGTTAAGTGTTAATCAGAGGTCAGTAGTTGAAATTTTCTGGCTGATGATTAAAGAAAAGAAATCGTAGTAATCAGAGTCAGTTCTGACTCCTGTGCAAAATAGAAGGAAATATACCCCAGTCTTGTACCATCCTTATAGTTGTTCGTGGTTTTGAACTCATTGTGCTGGACACTGCTTCAACTCATATTGTCAATCAATCTTGTTGAGGACTAAAAGTACAAGAAAGGTTAAGATATTAGAATGAGAAAAAACAGAAATAATAACAAGACAACCATATTAAATTAGTCCAGAAGCTTTGAGAGAAGATGGAAAGAATACACAGACTAGGCATTCAGGGCAGATTCAGAAGAGGAAGCAAATCACGGGATATCATTGTTAATGTTACATGGATGATGGCTGATAGCAGAGAATACTAGAAATAGGTTAACATGTGTTATTGACTATACAAAGACATTCATTTCTAAGGACCACAGTAAACTATGGATATGCTTGAGAAAAAATGGCATTCTAAAACATGTAATTGCAACCTTGAAAAATTCATACATGAATCAAGAGGCAGTCATGTACATAGTTTTAAACTGCATAGTTTCAAAATCATGAAACATGTGTGTCAGGGTTGTATTCTCTCTGCATACTTGATAAATCTGTACCCTGAGCAAATGATCAGAGAAACTGGGTTATTCATAGGAAAATGTCACATTAGAGTCAGGGGAGGGCTGATTACAAACTATGATACACAGATGATACAACCTTGACTGCTGAAAGTGAGGTTGATACACAGATGATATCTGGAGGTTGATCACAGATGATACAATCTTGACTGCTTCATTCTCTTTACTAAGTAAGATAAAAAATTGAAGCCTTCAGTATAGTGGCTGACTCACCTTCAGCAAAGTTGATGACTCAATGTAAGGAAAATCAAAATTGAAACAATTAGACCAACAGATAACGTCATGACCAATAAAGACAGAGTGGGAGTTGTGAAGGGTTTTTTCTTCCTTAGAACCATTATCAATGTTCATGGATGCAGCCGCCAAAGGTTCAAAATATGTTTTGAGTTTTGTAAATCTGCTGCCCCAGACCTCTTTCGAGGATTGAAAAGCAATGGTGTTACTTTAAAGGCTAAGATGCACCTAACCCATCTCGTGGTATTTTCCATTGCTATATGCATGTGAAATTTGGACATTGAAACAGAAAGACCAGGCAGTAATCAATGCATTTGAATCATGGTCCTGGAGAGGAGTAATAAAATATCATGAACCGATGAAAGAACAAACCAAGGTGTCTAGAAAGAAATTTGGCTAGAGTGTTCCTTAGAGTCAAGGATGGATGGCTTAGTCCTGCAAACATTGCAAATATTGGTAAGCAAAACTTGTACCTAGACCAAGACACCATGATTAGTAAAGTTCTGGGGTAGCAAAAAATAGGGAGGGCCTCAAGAAGATGGATTGACAGAGTGCCTGGAACATTGGGCTGAAGCAAAAGGATAATCACGAGGCTAGTGCAGGACAAGGCAAGGTTTGGTCTGCTGTGCGTCTGGTCACTATGGGTCAGAGCCAACCAGAGGACAGCCAACAACAACAATGTCATTCTTAGCCTTCCTCAAACTTGTTCAGAATTTAAGTCTTGGTAATATTCCCTCTTTTGGATTTAGATTTTATTCTTTGCAAATGTTGAGTCACACAGTCTGGTATGCTAATTCTATGTGGACTTAGATTGACATCTCGCTTAGATTTCTGCTTGTTTGAAGAGAAGCCTTTAAGACCCAAGGCACTATTCTCCCTGGTAATCAGGCACCATCTGGTTTCTTTCCTACACTTTGTATTAGCCTCTATATTGTCAGTTATTTGCTCATAAGGGTGAATATCAAGTGTGACCACATGATAAGAAATATTTTATTTTCTAAATTCAGGTTAGAATTAAATGTGAGTCCAAAATTCATTAAAATATCTGTGGTTTATAGATATCTTTGGTTCACCTTAACAGACATCTGTTCCATTTTATGATGAAGAACACTATAAATCATCCCCTTGGGGCACAAGGTCATTCTATTAATAGTCATTAATTTAGCCAATAGTATGGCATAAAAATACTGTTGTGAAAAGAAGTTATATATGTTTAGGCTGTCTTCTCATACCTTAGCATATGAATTACACCTTTGGTGAATTCCCTCTGCTCATAAGCCAGGAATGTGATAGATTTACTATCAGAGAGCGAGCATTCTAAAATTGATTACAGCCACTGTATAAAGGTTAAAATTTAACATTTTATAATTTCATCTGCCTTTTGACCCATTTTAAAGTTGCTTTAGTTTTAATATTTTCAGATTTCTTTCCACTTGAAGTCCTCCTTTTTTATTGTTTTGTCATGATGTTCTATTTCTGTGTTTTGTATAGTTTTCTGTATATGAAACTCAGGAGAGATAAGCCTATAGAGACCATAATAGGATTAATTTCCTTGGTGTAAGCGGGAGAAGTGGGGGACAATGAGAGTTAACAACAATGAATATGAGAAGAAAATGTTCTGAATTTGATTGTGGCAGTGATTGCACACCTTTTCTTAATATAATTAAATACTTAAATTGTATGACATATGAATTACAATTCTATTGTAATACTATTAAAATGCAGATGAGAAAAGGATAAGCATCAAATTATAAATTGTGAAAAATATTTTAGTATATATTTTTGTGACTATATATGTGGTGGTCATGTGCTGATGTTAATTTCATGATTAAGATGTAGGGGTGGAGTCTAGCCTGTTAATCTGGAGATAGCCATTGAGTAGCCAATGAGGCCTCTGTGTGGGCATAGCTTTTTCCTGAGAATTCTGGGAAATCTCGTGATATTTCCCTCGTGGAGTTGAGAAACTATCTCCTCACTTGTTGGGGGTTAGTCTTAAAGACGATGAATTATGGACAAGACAAGATGTCAGTGTCTGAGGAGCTGAAGGGACTGGGGGAGAAGTCACATGACCTTACCTTGATGGAACCAGACCTCTGAGGCTGGAGAAGCCACATGGAGGTCCCTGCCAGCACTGAGTTGCTTCTACCACCACTGCATGCTGTTGATGGACCCCCTGAGACCTGGAAGCGAGGAGTCATGGGGAGAGACCTGCCAGCACCAGGATTCTGCACCCACTGGCCTGTGACTTCATGAGTCAGAAGGAGACTTTATAGACTGGTATCGGGCATAGGGGCTAATATTAGACTTAGGGCTTTTGGAAGCACTGGGTGGGGGCACTTTCCCATTTTGCACTCCTCTTGTATATAAAACATTCCCTTATATTCACATGCGTACTTATGAGTGTGTTTCTCTAGTTTAGCTGGACTAACACTATATACAATTATAATCAATTATGAATGTTGAAATTTAAAATGTAACATTTCATAAATTCAGGAAATATAATAAATAATAAAATCAAGTAAATAAATAATATTTTATCAACAGTCTTTTGCAAAACATTATTTGATAAATTAATATCTATATCAATGAAAAGATACGTTATTTGTTGAAAGACTTAATATTGCAAAGGTGTTGTAAAAATTCAATTTGTCAAAAATATAGGAATGCTCTTTAATATTAGAAAAGATAGAGGACTTTTGCTACCAGAAATCACTGTTCAATAGGACAGTTTATTAGTATTGTAGGGAGTTAGCAAACTTTGAATAAAATGAAATAGATATTATAGAAATATACTTGCTTATAAGTGATCCCTGATTGGGATAAATATGGTACTATACCAAAGAAGAAATTTGACTTACCAATAAATGATTGTGTCTCGAGTGTGCATTTAATGAAAAAAGTGCTTATTTCTTAAATTCTTACTTCACCCAAACCTCAATTTCAGAAAGATTGTAGTTAAATTAGAACATTAAAAATGTATTCTATTTTAGAAATTTCAAATTGCTTATACATCTCTCTTTTGAATTGAACAATGAATAGAAAATAGGCTAAATACCTTGGTTCATTCCATAGCTTTATTTCTTTTTCTACAATCATTATTATTTGTGTATAAATCTGACCAGTGGTGAGTTATGGACATGGGTATAATATTGATAATGAGTGTGACTGCTTTGTTTTTTAAAGATCCAATGATTAAAATTATGCAGGGTGTTTAGAGGAGAGCTTGGCAAATGTATGGCTTATATGTTACCTGTTAGTTCACACATGACTGATAAAGCAGAAGAGAGGAAAATAATACTTTACTGCAGTTGATCAAGGACCAAGGCTGTTGCTAAAATTTATGAAACTTTTTGGTAGCTAAAGGGGTTGTTGCAGAGTTTGAATTTTTCTGTCTTACTCAAGCTCCCAAAAGACAAAGAGAAACAGGGAGAGCTGAACATAACTCTAGAGTTGGCTGGTAATATAGCAGAAGTGATAACACTGTTGAATCTCAACTAACTTTAAACAAATGTTTAAAATCCTAAGTGTGTTTTTTAAGAGAATTGTGCAGTATGGTCCACTCATAGTTGGGATCATTGCCTAGAGAAAGTCAACTTTTACTCTTCTACCTCTTGTAACAGAGGCCTTGAGTCAGAAAATTTCTGGTAATTGAAATCTACCCAAACACACATGGGAAGAAAGACCACCGCACTTCTTGACTCTCTCTGCTTTATCGAGCTCTATCTTTTCTGGAACCCTTTGTCTGCCTGCTAACTCTTCTGCCTTTTTCCTCCTCTGCTCCTTGGCAGCCCAGCATGTGTTGTCTACCTGTCATGGCTGTCCTGTAGCTCCTGCCCTTGTGCTGCCATTCTGTTCTGTCACGTACTCTGGTGCCATTTTGACTAAGAGTGAAGGGGTGCAGCCTAGCAGGTCAAACTGGAGATAACCAATTAGACCTCTGTGTGGAAATGACTTTCTCTGAGAATTCTGGAAAATCTTGTGATATTATCCCATGGAGATGAGAGACCAGAGACTCAGTTCCTTGGAGATAAAATGAGATCACAGCATGCTGATAGATCCTGATTCCTGGAGAATGGAGGAGCAGGAGGAGAAGCCACATGGCCTTACCCTGATGGAACCAAATGTCTGGGGCCTGATGAGCCATGTGGAGACTCCTGCCAGCTCTGAGATGTTTGGGAGGCCATGGGGAGACCCTTACCAGGGCTGAGATGCTTCTCCCACCAATGGATACTGCTGATGATCCCTGAGCTCTGAAAATGAGGAGCCATGAGGAGAACCCTGCCAGCACTGGAATGCTTCTACCGCCACTGAATAACAAGACTCTGAACCCACTAGCCTGTGATTGTCCTGGTGTCATTTCTTTGGAGTCAAAAGAAAACTTTGTAGACTCGTAATGAACATATGGGCTAATATCAGACTTATGACCTTGGACTGGACTGGGTTGGTATGCTTTGTCAATGTTCTATTCCTCTTGTAAATAAACCTTCCCCTTATAGACATATACATGTTTATGAATTTGTTTCTCTAGTCTATCCAGACTAACACAATAGGTCACCCACAAAAATTATATTTGCAAATTATAGCCCTTATTCTCCCTGTCTTAATCATCTATAAAGAATACGAGAAACATGCCGAACAGAATTTTTAACTCAAATATTTATTTGGCAAAATAATAGCATTTCATCCATATTTCTATTTTAATTGGGTGAGAGATTTACTTGGTCCTAATCCCGCATGTCCACGAGTTTACCTTGATGAAACAATATGAATTAAGCATCCTTTTTCTTATTCAAGTCGGAAAGCCCAGCATAACTAATAATGTGCAAGTCAATTTCACATCCCATAATTTCCCTACTCACGTGTCAGTTTGTACAACTAGAGAAATTGTGTGTTGCTGTGATCCTGCAAGCAAAGCTACCCGTATTTAAACTATTATCAGTTTTCCACATGATGAAAAGGTTTCGGGGGAGCTATCAAACTAAGAACAGAGTGGGAAGAAAAGAAAAATTAATGAATACCTCATTGAAAATCTTATGAATAGACGGGAAAGCATCTTCAAATGCCAGAACATACATCTATGAAAGCACTACCTCCCTAAATCAGAGTTCACCTAAATGACAAAGATGGAGAAAAACTTTTGTGCATTTTACTTACCAAAAATCCTAAACCTAAAATGATAAAAGGAAAAGGAACAGAAAGAAGCTGCATTTCACCATTATTTTGTAAGACCAAACACTTCTTTATTGCAAACATTTTTTTCTCAACATCAACAGCTTTTTTACATAGACATTGTCAGATGGAATACTCAAGTTTCCTGCCCTTGATCCAGTTATTAAATTTGAAAAAGATAATTTAAATAAAACTAAAAGTTCCTTTTAAAATGTATAATTCACAATGAACAAAAGTTTTGATTGTAACCTATTAAATATTTTATCTCTTTGTAATCTCTCCCTAGAAACACTGAAATGCTTCTTTCAGATAGAGCAGACATGTTTCTTTCTCATGACTTCTGCACTTGATACACCTTTGTCTGGAATACTATTCTTCCAGAAAGCTACAAGACTCTCTTACCCCTTCTTCAGCTCTATGATCAGCTGTCATCCAAGAGCAAGACCTTCATTAATGTCTCTTAATAAATTTGTAATTCCCTCTCCACAGAAGTCTGTTTCTTTCTTAATTTATTTTTCATTAAAATCATTATTCCTATGAACCACATTTTTTGTTTTATTTTATAAGGATTTTCATTTTTTCCCTCTAACTAGAATGCAAATATAAATACTATCCTATGATTAGTCCAGGATCTAGTGCTGTCCCAAGTATGGAACTAGGAATTAGAATAAGTATTTTTTTTCCAACAGTCTTTGAATGGGTGAATAGACAGATGAATTTGACAATCTTACATTAAAAATTCAAATATAGACTTATAGAAAATAGTATAAGGGAGATTTACCTGAAGGAAGCAAGGAAGGAAAAAAGAAGGGAGGGAGGGAAGAAAAGAGGAAGGAAGAAAATGCGAAGTGAAACAGATTACAGAGCAAAGCAGCATCACTAAAAACGTTGATTCACTACTGACTTTTTTTTAAGCAACCATTGCTGCACATCATAAAAATCTTATGAAACAAAACTATCAGAATGTGAACCACTTGTTATTTTGCTCATCCTCCATCTAAGCTTACTCATGTCTGAACGTGACATTTTTATATTTCTCACCCTTCCTGGAAGAATTCTGTGCTCTTTGATTTACACCACATCAAAACAACAGTTTTTTTACAAATAAAAATAAATAAATAAGCAACAGTTTGTCATCCTTTTGATAGATTTAAATTGTGTTCTTTTGAATGTCGTTCGAGCTGAGAGACACAAGGAAGTCCTGAGGCGCAAGATCAGGCACTCATGTGGGTGGAGGTAGCCTTCCCCGTTAGATGACCACAGAAACCCCTTGCTATCTCCATGATGGCCCAGGTTTGTGGTGATGCAGAGAAGGGAAAGGAAAACCCTCAGCTCAACAGTTCTAGCCTTTTCCTAATCATTTTTAAAAATAAAAGTTGTTTCATAATAAGTCTCCATGGTCATCCATGTCCTTTGAGAAGTCTATCAGTTGACTTCCTTGAGTTTAACAAGCCTAGACGAAGCACCCCTTGGCAGTCACTATCCTGACTGCCACCATTTGTCTGGAAGACACCCTCAGGAAACTAAGACTCCCTAATGAAAGGACAGTTCTGTGGCCATCAACTGACTGCAGAAATACATTTGAAAATGTTTTGTTTGGAATAATCCTATATCAACTGGAATCCTAGTAACAATACTATTTTTTGCATATCTCCTTATATTATTTGATCTTATATCAAGTCATAAAATATGGTAATAACTTCCTAAAAGAATAACATTTATAGACTATATTTTTCTTGCAAAATATAAATTTACTTTTAATTTTTTTAACAAATCATCTTATTGTGGGCTCAGTAAATACTTATCACCATCCATAAATGCACATATCATGTCAGGCCCCTTTATACAATTGCTGCCATCGTCATTCTCAAAAAATTTGCTTTCAAAAGCAACAACAAAAATATTTGCTTTCTACTTGAGTCCTTGATATCAACTCCTCATGTTCCGCCTCCCACTCGCTCCTTCCCCTCAGAACCCTTGATAATTTATAAATTGTCATTATTTTGTCACATCTTACACTGACCAGTGTCTCCCTTCACCCACAACTCTGCTGTCTATCCTCCAGATAGGAGGTTTTATGTAGATCCCAGTTATTGGCTCCCTCTTTCTGCCCCACCTTCCCTCCACCCTCCAGGTATCTGCACTCTTATTACTGGTCCTGAGGGGTTTATCTGTCTTGGCTTCCCTGTGTTACCAATTCCTGTCTGTACCAGTGTACCTCTTCCAGTCTAGCTGGATTTGTAAGGTAGAACTGGGATCATGATAGTTTGGGGGAGGATGTTTTTAAGCACTAGAGAAAAGGTGTATGTTTCATTTTTACTTCACAGACCCCTCACTGGCTTGTCTCCTCCCCAAGACTGCTGTGTGAGGGGATGTCAATAGACCACAAATGGGCTTTGGGTCCCCACTGTGCACTCTCCTTCCTTAACAATGATGTGATTCTTGTTCCTTGGTACCTTCTCCATTTAACTCCTCATGGTCACACAGGCTAGTGTGCTTCCTCCATTGGGCTTTGCTTCCCCTGCACTAGAGGGCCAAAAAAAAATATGAACTCCCACCAAAGTTTTTCATTAATAAAGATAACCATCCCCAAAATTTACACTGAGTCATGGAGGACATCAAAACTCCAGTTTAAAATTATTTATAAAATGAGACAGTGATAATATGACATATTCAATGTGATGAGTTTCTACAACTTAATTCTCAGCACAGAATTTAAATGCCTCACACATTTACATTACTAAGGAAGAATGAATATGAAATAGTGAAAATTTAATTAGAGAAGCAGAACATAAAATATACTCTTCAATCAACTGGATAAAGTTGAAAGATAAAACATTTAATGATTACAAAAATAAAGTTAAAGACAAATACAAAAAAATTGATTCTCAGAAAAAAAATAGAAAAAATGTTGGCAAGTTTATGCAACAGAAAAGGTTGAAAAGAAAAAATATATATATATAAATATAATCGTGCACCATGAAATAGATAAAGATACATCGATATTCCAAACCAACTCTCAACTCACTGTAACTTTGAACAATTGGTGGAACTGCAGTTGTACATTTCCACGACTATCAATCTGTCAATGATTAGAAAGCCCCGTCCTTCTTTTGTGGAGCAGCTGGTGGCTTGAACTGCTGATTTTGGGCTAGCAGAAAAGCTTTTAATCACTATGCCACCAAAGCTCTTTATTGGGATATTAAATGTTAAGATTTAAAAAAAAAACAAAATTCTTTCATTGTCGTTACTTAATAGTGACCAACAGGACAGGGTCAAAGTGCTCCCATGGGTTTCTGAGACTTTCTGTGAGAGTAGAAAGTCCCAGCCCCTCCTGACGGAGTGGCTGGTGGTTGGGACCTGCATAACCTTTAGAATCCCAGCCAAACTTTTAACCACTCAGCCATTTGGGATCTACTTAAAATACAATAGACGACGCTATTGTTTCCTAACCTTTACTGAAACTTGTTCTTATCTCGTTTGATCCTTTCAATGGTCTCCTAACACCACAGATGGGATTCCACACCCCAAACACTACTTTGAGTTGTTGAGATGGATTCAGAGCTGCTGTAGGGGACAGAGAAGACAAGGGGTGATCTTTATGGAAACACATCCCAGCAGGTCCTAATTCATGACATTGTTTGGTAGCCACGTGTTTAACCACTGTGCACTAGAAGACACTCAATGAGATTGGAAACATATTTATTGCATGGGAAATACCTCTCATTGGAGATTGGGAGGGTAATCAAATAAGGAAAGGAGAAATATAGTTACTTTCAGAGGTGGTATCTGGAGATCACATGATATAATACCCTGAAACCAACAAATACTTCCTTGTAAATATCTTTTTTGAAACAACATGAATATGATGAGTATGCATGTGGACTTCTCCAGATGGAATAAACAGGAATCAAATAGACTCTGTTAGGAGAAATGAAGGAGAAACTCAGTGTCATTAGCCAGAGGCAATCTGAGAAAGAAATTATTAACTTCAGATTGAAGCTGGAGAAACTTTTAAAAAATCAAGGAGATCCAAAACACAATCTGGAGTCCATCCCAAAAGTATTTAGAGAACGTTTCAATAAAATGATTGACATGTTGGGTCTTAGTGACAATAGAGCTGATAAGCTGTAAGATGACAAAAAACACTCCATACATGGACAAAAAAGAAAATATCAAAGTGGTTGTTAGAAGAGTCTGAAACTTGCTCTAGAAGGAATGTGGGCTAAAGCCAATAGGGGAAAGGTTTTGTTTTAGTCTGGGTAGACTAGAGGAACAAATCTCAGAGACACGCATATAGATACAAGGGATGGGTTTATATTCAAGAGGAACAGGTCATTGAGAAAACATTCCAGCCCAGTACAGCTCAAAGTCACAAGTCTGATATTAACCCATATGCCCGAAATCAGTCCATAAAGTCTCCTTCTGACCACGAAGTCACAGGTTAGTGGCTACAGAGTCCTGGCACCGACACGAGTCTCCCATGGCTCCTCACTTTCAGGGCTCAGGGCCCATCAACAGCATCCCGTGGTGGCAGAAGCATCTCATCGCTGGCAGAGGCCTCCATGTGGCTGCCCCAGCCTCAGAGGTCTGGTTCCATCAGGGCAAAGCCGTGTGTTCTCTCCACGCCGCCATTCTGTGTTGCCTGTGGTTAATCATTTCTGAAGCTAACTCCCAACAACTGGGGAAGATAACTTCTTATCTTCACGAGGGAAATATGGTGAGATTCCCCAGGAGTCTCAGGTGAAAGCCATGCCCACAGAGAGGCCTCATTGGCTACTCAATGGCTATCTCCAGATTAACAGGCCAGACTCCACCCCTACATTTCAATCATAAAATTAACATAATTACAAGACTGCCACAGGTTTAAACAATTTAAATAGCTTAAAGTTTATTTTTTAAAAAAAGGAAAAGAGAACAAAAAAGTGCCCTAAAGCACACGGAATTGACAAGTAAAGTGTTGTAGAGGTGTTAGGTCAACTTGAAGTGACAGATTTGGGCCAGACCCTCCCCCATTTCCTTGGACCAGACATCTGGCTGATGCAGCCCTCCCTAACCTTGCATTCCGCTCTACACTCCATCAGATCCTGGACATGCCTTCAACCTCCAATCCCCAGTGACCTGATCTTAAATGGGTACCAAATACCGCACCTCTGTACCTCCAGGCTAAATAATTGCAGCCATTTTTTCCACTGGATGAGACTCCCTCAGCTTCAGACTTCTTGGGCCATGGGACCTTGTACAGACTAAGTACCTCCCTGATAAAAGCTTTCTTTTGTTATAATCTGGTTCTCATTCACCTTACAAAAGGAATGTGCCGAGTTGAATCTAGGAACACAAAAAGGAAAATTATGCTGAGCCTGCAGCAAGCTAAAAGATTAGAAGAAAATCTTAAGCATCCACTTAAAATTTAAAAGGACTCCCTTGACAAAATATTGGATGATACTTCAAGTGTCAAAGAAGTAGAAACGATTAAACAGATTCAGTGCACCAAAAATAAATTGTTGATGCTCACCCATGTTAAGATTCTTCAAGAACCAATGAAATTTAAGGATAAAATCCCAGTTGTATTGAAGGTATTAGCCAAAAACAAGACTTCAGGAACTGACATGATGCCAGGTAGAAAGGATCCAAAAGGGGGTTACATTTTGGATGCGTTCATGAGTCCATGCTCAGAAACTCAGAAAGAAAGGTACTTGGCCAACTAACGGGGCACCATGCCAGAAAAATGTGGAAACTGTCAAGGAATATAATTAGTATCACACACAAGTAAAAGTTTGCTGAAGATCAATGAGCACCAAGGGCAGTAGTGCATCCTTAGCTTGCTGTTGTAAATTCAAGCTGAATTCAGAAGGAAATATTGTTGTCAGAAACCATCAAGTTGATGCCAATTTATTCAGACCCTATATACAACAGCCTGAAATCCTATCCAGTCCTACACCAGCTTCAGAATTATTGTCATTTTTGAATTCAATGTTGCAACTGCTGTATCACTCCATCTTGTTGAAGGTTTTCCTCTATTAAAAAAAAAATCTGAAGTCCTTCGGCGGGGACGGATGATTTGTTTAAAATTGATAAGGAAAAATCTCACTATCCTTGCCTCTAAAGGTATATTCTTGCCAGCACTTCTAAAATTTGGTTGTCCTTCTGGCAGTTATGATATTTTAAATTTATCAGCCAACATCTTGTATCCTTTCTAACTCTGCCTTTATTCAGTGTCTTATTTAAAGTGTATGTGAGGCAATAGACAATGTCATGGATTGAGTCAGGTGGATCTTCATGTTGAAAGTGACATTCTTGCTTTTCAGCAGCTTAATGTTTTATACATATTTGCCAAATACAATATATGCTTTGATTGTTTGACTGCTACCTCCATGAGCCAGAATTTTAGATCCAAGCAATAAGAAATGAATGAAAACTTCAATCTTTTCTCCATTTTTCAGGATACTTAGCTCCGGTTTTGAGTAATTTGGTTGTATTTATGTTGAGGAGTAAATTATACTGAATACTGCACTCTTCATCAGTGAGTGCTTCAAATTCTCCTGCTACCAAAGTTATTTTCTGCATATTGCAAGTTGTTAAAAGCCTTCCTCCAATCCTGAAATCATATTTTACTTAATATAGTACACATTCTCTGATTAGTGTCCCAGTATACAGATCGAATCAGTATGGTTAAAGGAAAGAACCCTGGAAATGAAACAGTAATTGCCTCAAGATTATGTAAAGTTTGACTAGTTCCACATCCGCTTTTGAATCTGGCGAGATTTTCTGGCAGCTCTTTGTCAGTGTACTATTACAACATTGTTGAATACTCATCAGGAATATTTTACTTGAATGTAATTTTAAGGAAAACATTTGGTACTTTCTACATCCATTCGGGTAAACTTTCTTTGGAATGGATACAAGTATGAATCTCTTCCAGTCGGGTGACCCAGTGGTATTTTTCAAAAGCCTTGCCTTGAAGTAAAGACAGCTATCAGTGTTTGATCAAATGGTTGAAAGATCTCCATTGATATCCAGGCAGTTCGTGGAACTTTGTTTTTCACTGACATCTTCAGGTTCTTGATCATTTTCTACATCATGAAATATTTTTACATCAATATTTGGTAGTGTGATTTTTGTGTATCCCTTCCATCTTCTTTTGAAGTTTCCTGCATTGTTTCATATTTTGTGCAAAGTCTCTTTCAGTGTAACAACTTGAATCTTGACTTTTTT
>PVJH01022169.1:13077-37440 GCA_004026705.1 Nesogale talazaci | reverse complement strand
GGAGGGAGGAAGGGAGGGAGAGAGAGAGAGCGCGCGCGCGCGCGCCCGAGAGAGAGAGAGAGAGAGAGAGAGAGAGAGAGAGAGAGAGAGAGAGAGATAGAGATAGATAGATCCGCCTCCAAGAGAAAGAAGAAAGAGGCTGGCCATGGAGAGCCATTTATCTTGGTGGCAGCATTCTCATAAACTTGCTGCAAAGCTTCAGTGACTTAGAAAGATGTCCACTTGAGATTGGTTAAAAATTTTCTTTCTTTTTTTTTTTTTTTTGGGGGGGGGTATCACTGCTCTCCGGTGGTGGGAGTAGGAGGCCCAGCCCCACTGCTGGAATTGAACCTCCATCCCAGTGGGGGCCGCAGTCCTGCGCACAACCACTATGCCACTGGGGCTGAGCCCTAAAATTTTTCTAATACCTTGACCCCAAAATAATTTTTCCACGATAAAAAAAGGTGTTCCTTTTTTTGTTTGAAGGCACCCTAATGTTACTAAGACAAGAATATTACTGAGGGAAGCTGCCTGCAATCACCCACTGATTAGAGCTATGTTTAAATCTGTTTTGTGTAGAAGAAACCCGGGCACGTATGATCTGGAACCTTTGTAGCGGTGGTTTTCGACATACACTTCTGTCTGGCGCCCTGATGGCATAATGGTTACGTCCTTGGCTGCGCACCTAAAGGTCAGCAGGTGGCATTCACCAGCCCTTCTATGGGCGAAGGCTGTGGTCGTCTGCTTGCCTACAGAGGATGTCATTGGAAATGTTACAGGGCAGTTCTCTACTGGCCTGTAGTACCATTGGGAGTCAGAGTCAAGTTGGTTGCAAGATTGTGTGTGTTTGTGTACAGGAGTATTTTTTAAAATTCATGGTAAAATGGAATTGAAAGATAATGGAGTTTTTCCATGAACTTTTTAAAGCCCCATTATATATGTAGAGGAACCGGGAAACAAGGAGGGGCAAAGTTTGATTTAAGAAATTGGACCACACTATTGTGAGGATTTGATTTGATTTTTTTGTGTGTGGGCATCACTGCCTCTGGTGGTCGTGGGCGCAACCCAGTGCTGCTCCTGAGAGCCGCTGCTGGATTTGAAGCGCCAAGCCCGCGGGCCGCAGTCCCGCACTCAACCACTTACGCCACCGGGGCTCAGGCCCTTGTGAGGATTTGAAAGTCCGAAGTGCTTAGGTCAGGTAACGGACTGAAAACTCCAGTCTAGGGGCAGAAATTGGTCGTCCAGGAAGCATGTTGGACGTTTTGGTGGAGGAATGTCAGTTTACAGATGAAGTCCTGATGGTGGAGTTGGTTAGGCATTGGGCTAGTAACTGCAGAGTCAGCAATTCGAAACCACCAGCCAGTTTTGGGGAGCGAGATGAGGCCTTCAGCCGCCAGGGGTGCTCTGCCCGGACCTATGGGTCAGAATGTGCTCACTGGCTGTGAGCTTGGTTTTTGGTGACCCTGTGTAAGTGAGTAAGCTGTTTCACAGGGCCGTTTCCTTGGCTGTGATGTTTATGGAAGCTGAGCACCTGCTCTTTCTCCTGTGGAGCCGCCGGGTAGGCTTGAACCGACAACTCTTTGGTTAGCAAATAAACATTTAACCAGTGAGCCATCAGGTCACTGTGCTGTCGGTTAACAAGTGCTCTCCTAATGTTTGGTCAAACAGCTGGGTACTAGAACCTGGCCAAATGACCACATCAAATTAATCATCACAATTATATATTTTAAAATAAGGGAACTAAGTAAAACCATCGAAAGAACCAAAATCTAATGGGAACATCATCAACAATACATGTTGATCATACAGCATGATTAATGTAATTAATAAAGATAAGTTGTAAGACTTGAAAAATAGTGAATGGGTAAATGGTAATGCCCCTATATATACATATATGTGTTTATGTTTGTATATGTATACACACATGTATTCCTTGGAGATAATATGGGTTCTATTCTAGACCACCACAATAAGGGAAATATTGCAACAACGTAAGTCACACAGTCTTTGGGTTTTTCCAATGTGCATGAATGCTTGGTTTACACTTTACTACATTCTGTTAGGTGTGCAGTATCATGATTAAAAAAAAAAAGCCTGAATTGTTGTGAGGTTAATGAAAACATAACACAGAGATATGACATGCCATATGTTTGGAAAAGTGGTCCTGAGAGACCTGCTTGGCATAGGGTTGTCATGTCCCTTCAGTGTGTACAAAAACATGCAAAATGCAGTAAAGCAAAGCACAGTGGACAGAGAGCTGCCCGTGCACATCCATGTCTCAGTTACCTAGTGCTGCTGTAACAGGAAGGTTACAAATGGGTAGCTTCCTCACGAGTTAGGAGATTGGAAAACCAGATTGAAGGAGCCAGCTTTGAAAGGATTTCTCCCTCTTTTGGGAAATCTTCATGTGATCTGGTGTGTGTCTTCCCTCGTCTTCACTCTGTGAAGATGTAATTTATTTTACATCTCAAAGAGACTTACTCTACCAATAGCATCAATAGACTGACTCAAGATGCAGCATAGTCTTGTAGATTAGATCCTGCTTCATTAGTATAACAAAGACAACGCATTCCCAAATGGAATCCCTCTACCCCCAATGGAATTTTAACCATAGACCTAGATGTTAGCATGTACAGCACATTTGGGGGCGGATCGATTCAATCCGTAACATTACGATGATTAAAAAAATATTTAACACCAAAATCTCTTAGAATCTCATTTTCCTAAAAGAAAGAAAGAAAGAAACAAACAAACCCCTTTGAACCTAAAGTTTAGAAGTTCATAGCATTAAGATGAAGGACAGTTTAATCTTACAAGCAGTGTTTATAATATGACTGGAGTATTTATGGTTTCAAGCCACATAAAGGAACCCTGGTGACATTGTAATTAATAACTCAGCTGCTTCAGTGTGCCAGTCACCCTGTGGCAGAAACGTGGCAGTCTGCTGTCGTAAAGATTTCAACCTGGGCAGGTCTCTTCCGTCCCGTCGGGGTCCCTGTGAGCCAGAATTGAGGGGATGGCAGTAAATCTGGTATTGCTGTTTTCAAAGCTGTTTTGTTTATCAATAGTCTTAGAGCACCAAAGAAGAGACTCCAGGAAACTCAGTAGACCCTGTCCACATAATACTGGAGGTCAGTGAAAATTAACCAAATGGTGGAGGGTGCTGGGAGAGACAGTCTTCTTGGTGAGAGTAGCACTCTATTGAGGAAGGAGTGAGACTGTAATAGCAATAGTGTGTCCTATAACGTTGTTGTCAATTCTCACATGTGATCAAGAGAACAGCTTTAGCTATTTATTCCTTGACATCTCAAGGACTATGCAGTCTCCAATAGTAATCCTAGCATCTGATAACTCCAAGGCCCGATTATCCTTTTTCTGCTACAACCTCCAAACTAAACAAAACCTGCCAGTTGATTCCAACTCCTAGTGACCCCCTGGGTCCAACTGCAACCGTTCAGCAGGGTTTTCTTCGCTGTGATCTTTGTGGAAGCAAATTGCCAGACCTTTCTGCTTCAGCCCTGCTGCGTGTGTTCAAACCACCAGTGTTTAGATCAGCGAGTGATTATCCACAAAACCACTTGCACCACTTGAAACCTCCAGTGCCCTGACGCTGACTGCAGCTCACAGTGCCCCTGTAATACACAGCAGAAGCGCTGCAGGGTTTCCAAGGTTGTGATTTTTTTTTTTTTTTGGCATCACTGCTCTCTGGCGGTGGGAGTAGGAGACCCAGCCCCACTGCTGGAATTGAACCTCCGTCCCAGTGGGCCGCAGTCCCCCGCACAACCACTGCGCCACCAGGGCTCAGCCCTCCTTAAGGTTGTGATTTTTATGGAAACAAATGGCCTCTTGTTTCTCTTGCAGAGTAACTGGTGAGTTCAAACTGTCCACCTTTGGGTTAGCACCTGAGCACTTCATCACTGCACCACCAGGACAACGTCTGTACTCCATGAAAACCCTAAAATCACAAGAGAGCTGTGGAAATTCAATGATTTCCTGCTGTCTTCTCTTTACATCTGCCTGCCTGTTATAGTGGAAATGGAGTGTTTCAGAGACAGTTTACCTTGATCACAGAAACTAACCCAAGTCTGGGGAGAACTCAGGCTGGGCCTGACTAGTGGCTAGGTTTGATTCCAGAAAAAAGGAATAAGGCACTATATTGTGGTCTGCTGCAGCACTGGCTCAAATGCGATATTTACATATGGAACCTGATGTTTAATATGCAAAATTGCCCCCCTTTTTTTACTGGTGTAAGAAAGAAAGAATAAGAGATGAATTATGCAGGCTAAACGACAAAAAAATGTATTATGCATTAAAATCTGTTTTGATTTTTTAAATAAATAGCTCTTAGGCAGACACTGAGATGAACAGATTTTAGTGCCAAAAAATAACAGATTTTCCTTCCTACTCACCACAAAATATTAACATTTATCAATAGCATATGTTTCTATTAGTTTTGTAATTATATATGTTAGTCATTTTATCACTAACTGGTTTCTTCATTCTGAAAATACTGTCTTTGGTCAAATTTCTTCATTTGTGTGATTTACAAGAAGCAGTTATTTCTGAATTCTGGGAAGAAGCTTCACAGGTCAAAATAACACTATGATGAGGCTAATGAAACTACTAAGATGATAAGCATTTTTCCCGGGATGTTCTAATTTCTAAGAAAAAACCAACAACTGCACTTAAGTAAACTTGTTTTTGAAGACACTACTTATATTTTTCTTTTAAAATATGAAATATATATAGAAAAGTAGATGGGACATGTATATACAGTTTGATGACTAAATATAACAACCTCCGAAGTAACCAGATAACGAAATTGAACATTGCCACCACCCAAAAAGTCTCTGTGTATGTCTCCTATTCCCTCTCTGCCTACTTATGCATTTCAGAGAGCTATTTGGTACCTGATATGGTAAAGTCTGAAGAGTAAGGGTCACGTTCTCCTAGTGTCTACTCAGAAGATAAGCCCAGGATCAGCTTCTGAAAATCCAGGCACTGAAAGCACCATGGAGCACGATTGCACATTCACAGCCCAGGGGCCCCTTGACTGGGAAAGGACCCAGTGACAACTGGATTTGTACATTCCTTAGAGTGTTTCGTTTATCCTGCTTCTGAATGTATCCTGCTTCTGGCTGGTTTTTAATACTTGGTTCTCAGAAATTTGGGGATTGGTTACACTTTCTGAATCACCTATTGATTTTGGAAAATTTTCAGCCATTCTTTCTTCAAATATTGCTTTGGCTTTATTCTGTTTCACTTCAATTTGAGCTGTAATTTTACTTATATTAGAAAATTTATACTGTTTCTGATATGTTCCTAAGATATTTTCTTTCTTTTCCATTCTGAATTTCCTTGCTATTCTCCAGGTAGCCACTTTTCAACCATGTCTAGTTTGCTATTCAATCTATCAAATTCTTAATTTTAGGTGTCATTTCTACAATTTTTTTAGTTATTGAATTTCTGTTGTCTAATCTTTTGCTGAAATCCTCCACCTCATCATCTAATTCATTGATCATGTTAGCTGTAGTAATTAATTTTACCAGTAGCTGCATCAATTTACATTTATATTGATCTATATTTACAATTATAATCGGATTCCTTTGTGAATAATTTGTGTCAATCCTGTCAGGCAGAGTCAGCTCTTTTGTTAATTTTTTGTAGTGTGATGATTGGTGTGTTGCTGTCATGCTTGAGGCTAGATCACCAGTATTTGAAACGCCAGCGGGGTCACTCATGGAGAACAAGGTTTCACAGAACAGGCTAGGAAGTAGCAGGAAGTGGCCCACGTCTGAAAAAGTAGCAATAGGACTATATGAGTAGCAGCAGAACAAACCTGGCACAGTGCTGAAAGATCAACTCAGCTCATCAGGTCGGACGGCACTCAGCACACGATTGGATAAGAACTGCCTCCACACATGGAGTTGACTTGAATGATATGGATGGGGCTAAGCTTTGGGGATCTTTGTTTCCTGGTGAGACGTGAGTCAAAATGAGAAGAAAGAGCCTGCAAGCCTCTGATAATAATCAGAACATGGTATGTACAAAGTGTGCAGGTAGGAAGATAGAAAGCTGTAAATAATGAAATGGAATATATAAAGTGTTTAGGTTTCAGTGAGCTGAAATGAACTGACATAGCCATTTAAAGTCAGACATTCATATGTTTCATTGTGCTGGGAAGGGTAAATTAAAGAGGAATGACATAGCATGAACCCTCAAAAAGGACATTTCAAGATTTATCTTGCAGTCCACTGCTATCTGCACTAGGATAGTATTTCTTTTCTCTCTCTCTCTCTCTCTCTTTTTTTTTTTTTTTGGCATCACTGCCCTTTGGTGGTTTGGGAGCTATCCAGCATTGCTCCTGGAGAGCTGCTGCTGGATTTAAACCACCAAGCCAATGGGCCGCAGTCCCGCCCTCAACCACTACGCCGCCAGGGCTCAGCCCCAGGATAGTATTTCTATGCCTGCAAGGACTACTAAACACTATTTGAAAAGTCCAAGCCCATTTACCAAAACCAAAGTTGAAGAAACTTTAAATACTACCAATTTCTTTAGTCTTGATCGATCAAATAGTCAATCAGGATGAGAAATAAAGAGGAAAGATCAGTAGTTGAAGTATGACCTTGTTGATCGTAACGAAGTTGGAGATCAAGTGATAGAATTTTGCAAGGCCAAAGACTTACTGATTTAAATACCTTTTCCAATAGCTTATTCTGTAACTATATATGTAGACCTTGTGAGATGGAATACCCAAGAATCAAACTAGCTACATCTATGGGAAGAGGAATGGAAGCCTAATGGCACAGAGCAGTGGTTCTCAACCTTCCTAATGCTGTGACCCTTTAATACAATTCTTCATGTTGTGGTGACCTCCCAATCATAAAATTATTTTCCTTGCTACTTCATAACTGTAATTTTGCTATTATTATGAATCAGGTCACCCTTGTGAAAGGGTTGCTCAACCCCCAAAGGTGTCATGACCCACAGGTTGAGAACTACTGGCATAGTTACACATTAAGCTGCTAACAAAGGTTACTGGTTCTAACCCGCCAATCCCACTGAGGTAGAAAATGAGGCCGTGCATGTTCTGATGTTTGCTGTTGGTCTAGGGAAGTTTAGGGTGCATTTGATTGGAGCAGACTACTGGGTGGTCTAGGAGTTGGTGGTGGGTCTCACCCAGTGCTTGTGGTGGTGGGAGGTATGCAGGTGGCTTGGCTGTTTAGATATACTTTCTGTCTTCCACTCGTGGAACAAAGGTAGTGGGGGGGGGGGCATCCAGAGAAAAGTAAGACAAACAGCAGCAAGACGAGAAAGAAGACACATGCAGGAGAAACCGAACAACAGTAACAAACAAGAATCGAATAACTAAACAGGAAAAAGGAAGGAAAATAAAAACAAAGCAAGACGAAAATACACTCAACACATTAGGGAGGAGAGATACAGTAAAGGGAAAACTAAGGAATAAACAGGGAAGGGAAAACAAGGAGAATCAGATGTAAATAAAAGAAAGAGAATGGGGAGCTGAGCCCTGGTGGCGTAGTGGTTGTGTGTGGGACTGTGGCCCACTGGGTTGGCGGTTCAAATCCAGCAGCAGCTCTCCAGGAGCAAGGCTGGGCCTCCTACTCCCACCAGAGGACAGTGATGCCCTCCTCCCAAAAGAAAGAATGGAAAGGGAAAAAAGGGAAGTGTGTGTGGGGGAAACAATGAAAGGAAAAACTTGGGGATGGGTGGAGTGTGGCAGGTCCCATAGAAGAGAAAACTGTGGGCTGCAGGGCACCCAGGACTGTTTGGAACCGTCTGCCAACCCAGGGTGTTGGGCTGTGACAGGAAGTGACATTTGGTCCTAGGTGGAGTGGCTGTCTGGGTAAAAGGTGTCTAAGATCAAGGCCTCTGATCCTGGAAATCTTCGGAGCTCAAAGGGACAGCTAAGGACAGGGCAGCTAGTTAAGGGAGGAGTTTTACCCACTCAAGGTTGCCCGGGGGAAGTTCACCCAGTCCATCCTGGACATTTTGTTGGCTTGTGGAGGTAGATTTCATATGCCTCCTGCCTGTGGGTGTGGTGTGCACTGGTGCTTGATCCACAAAGGTGTACTTCGAACCTCAGAAAGAGAAGGTATCTTGTGGAGTGAGGACACGTGTCACCAGCCCCTGGTGGCTGAGTATGGGAGCTGGTTACAATCTCTCTCTGTTTACCAGGAGAGCCTGAGGGCAAGAGAGATCACATCATTGTGGTCGCCAGCCCTGTTGTTAGCTGTCACGCTGTGCGGGGCGACTAGGGTGGATTTTCAGTTTGTTGTCTTCGGTTTCTAAGACTAACTCTTGACCAGGAGGGAAGCCTCATCTTTTGCCCTCAGAATAGCTGTGGTTTCTAACTGTTGACCTGGTGTTTAGCAGCCCAAGACATAACGACTGTGCAGCGGGGGCTGTTGTGAGTGTGTCTGCCTCATGATCTTCCCTTCTGTCACCTTATTAGTTTTGGTGTCACTCCTCTGCTTGCTTCATATAATGGATAACTCATAATTCAACTGTCTGTAAAAGTGTGTGTTAGAATGTTCTTTGAATGGCTGAATACCTTTTAGGTACATATCATTTATTCTGTGATAATTTTTTGCTTTGGATTCCATTTCCTTATGTGTATAATAACTTTGAGTTTTTCTATTTCTTTTTTGAGTTAGTTGTACTATTATTGTATTCTTAGAAATTAATTTGTTTTGTCTGTGTTTTATAATCTATTGGCCTCGTGTTCATGATAGTTTTTAAGTTTGTTTCTTTTTTCCATTTGCAAGTTCTAGAATGATATTTTCTTTATTTCCTAAGATGGGATATATGTATCTTCTTTCCTTTTTAGTTCTTATATACATTCCAAGGTTCATCAACTACATTGTCCTTTGGTTTTATTAATCAGTCTTTATTAATCAATCTGTTTTATGTTTGTTTGCTATGTTGTGCTGCATTTGCTTTCTATGCTGTTCTTTTATAGTCCTTGGTCTTGTTTTGTTCTTTTTCTAATTTATTAAAATACTTATTCCACTAATTAAAATTAGAAAAATATTGAATACTGAAATTTACTTCATCTTACCTTTAATATTTAAAACTAAAATTTTTACTTCATCTTAATTATAGTCTATGACTTTATATTTTAGTATATGTGCTGCCAAAGCAAGCACAGCCTATGACTTTATATACAGAGCCCAAATGCTTTATTGATGTCAACATTTTTTCCAAACTGGTAGCATCCATTTATAATCTAGGTATACATTTCTGTGGCTATATCTAAGTTCCTAGCTGGTACTTAAGATTGCCATTCTTTTAAATTTTAGACATTCATGTGGGGGTATAATTCATCTTATTTTGAAATTTTATGATGACTAGATTTTGCAAGCATATTGGTCACTTGAATATCCTCTTATAAAATAGTTTTCCAAGTCCTTTGTATAATTTTCTATAGAGTTGTTTCCCCTATTTAAAGAGATTTTTAATATATATATGTCATATATACTTGAGGATGACCAACCCAAATATCAGCTGAGGCACTTAATTTTACCACAAAAACTGCATTAAAAATGTGCTGAAAAATTTGGTTTATACACAAGTATATACGGTATATATGTATATATACCATATATACGATATATATGTACACACACATATTCTGGGTGCAAGTCTTTGTCAAGTCCAAGCTACTTTATAATTTTTTCCTCTCATAATAGAGACCTTTGAATACAAGACAAATTGTTCATTTCCGTGCAATCTGGTTTATCATTTTCTTTTCATAGTACTTTTGATGTTATTTATACAAAGGTAATGGAGATAGTCTCCTGCATTATCCTCTTAAAGTCCTATAGTTTCCTTTAGAGTTTAGATCTATAATTCATCTGGAACTCATTTTTTTATGGTACAAAGTGAGAGTACATTTCTGTTTTCCTTTTGGTTTTCCCATAGAACCAACGTCGCCTGTTGAAAAACCAATTTCTATAATTCTGTGGTGCTACTTTTCTTGTAAAACACTGTTCTTTCTTTTACTGTTTAGCTTTTATTTCTTTCTCATAGACTTACCTCTGGTTTCCAGCTGGACTTAGAGAAGAACAAGGAAAATAGGGAACCCAACAAGCTGGGTGAGAGCCCAAAGGTGAAAGGACACTGCGAGCACATTGGGAATAGCGGGGTGATTTCCCAAGCTGCACAGGAATGAACTTCTGTTTAATATAGAACATGAAATGTAGGGAACATTTATTACTTATCCACAGTCAGCAATGATCATCTTCTCGCTAGTTTTGCCATTCATGACAAACTTTCCATGGCTTCCACAATGTCGTGTCTCTTTCACCTCCCCGAGGACCACATACTTGACATCCAACCGTTCAGTCTTAGTGATGCAGATACAAGAGTGGGAACCATTAGTATTGGGTCTTGCATGTGCCGTGGACAGGATGCCAGGACCTGAAGTTCTCATCTTTCAATTTTCCTTTGCAGTCAGACTGGCCATCAAGTGCCATTGAGGCAGGTGCCGTCACTACCCTGGCACTTAAACCCAGGAGCAATGCAGTGTCAGCAGGTAGCTTTGTAACCAAATCCTGTCTCTCTGGTGCTCATAGAAGGAAAGTTTTCTGCTGTCTTTGGAACATTGTCTCCAAACAGCTCAAAAGAGATGAGGCCCTCACTGGGATGGAGGTTCAATTCCAGCTCACAGGAGCAAAGGCTGGGCCTCCTACTCCCACCACCAGAGGGCAGTGATGCCTAAAAAAAAAAAACTTAAAAAAAAAAATGAGGCCCGGGAGCTCCCCGTCGATGGCTATGTTGAAATATACAGTAAGGTGGGCCTGGCTGGATGCATCAGGACCAGACAAGACTATAAATTCAGGCAGCAGTGTCTGCTTAGTCAAATTATATTCTGTGGTCCTATTTGCTTTAACTATTTCATAAGTGTAATACTGTAATAATTATCTATGCTGATTTTTAATGTCCCGCAAGTCTTTCCACCATGTTCTTCTTTTATGAATTTGCCTTGGCTATTCTGAGGCTATTGAATTTTATATGAATTTTAGAATAAGCTTGCCAGTTGTTACACCCATACAACGCTTGAGATTTCAACTGGCATGTTGAATTTCCACATAAATTTGGGGAGCGTCCACTTTGAGCAGTGGATGACTGCATGCAAGTTCCCTCAGTAAAAGAGTTAGATTAGTTGCATTGAAAAAAAACAAACTCTGCATTCTGGCCCACAGTGACCCTCTAGGTTAAAGTAGAAAGGCCCCGTGGATTTCCAGAACTGTAAATATCTTTTTTTAATTTTTCCAGTAGTTTTATCAATATATAAATCACCCATCATGTACTTCTAGTGAGCTATGTGACTATGATCAGTTCCAGAACATGCTTTTCCCTCCTGTAGTTAATATTTTCTTCCCATCTCCTTCAATCCCGCCCCCATGTCTCTGATAAACCATTAACCCAATTATTGTCTATATGCTCACCCCTCCTGTGCTTCATAAACTGGGAAAGATGCAAAAATGAAAACTGTAAATACAGAGAGAGTAAGAAGAAAAAACTCCACCAGCAATATTAAGATAAACCAGAAAAAAACCTCTGTCTAGAAAAAAAGAGAAATGCTTAAAATGAGAACAAATTCAAAATGGCTCAAAAGGTAGATCAAATGACCAGGTATCACATTATAATCTAGTGCCACCCACCATGACCAGATTTGCAGCCGTGTCTGTCTGATAGCAAGGTCACTCGCCGCCCTCAACTCTGGTCAGAGGGCGTGCACTAAGAGGCTACCTCTAGGGAGGGGCCTGCAGATACTGTTGTTCTTTAGAGTCCTTGACTCACGCGGCGCTGTGCTTCTTCCACGTGGACTGAGTTGATACCTTACTTCGATGACTGCTTGCTTGAATGCAAGGCTTTAAGATTCCAGAAGCTACTCTTTTTGAGAGCCAAGTGAGCACTATTTGTTTTTTCACCACCCTTCACTGTCGCGCCCCTTCTTCAGTGTTCTCTTCCAAAGGCCGAGCACTAAGCTGGGCCGCGTCATAAGAATGCCCTTGACTTGAGCTAGAATTAAGTGGGAGCCCAGAATCCATTCACTTGTCCACTGATTATGTAAGACTGTTCACTTTAGGGGTCTTGTGATCGTTTTTCTGCTAAGGTACTTTATCAACATCCCTCTGGGGCATAAGACAATTCTGAGAGTGTCATTAATTTATCCAGTGACATGGAATTTAATAAACTCTTGAGGAAAAGGAAGTTATGCAAGTAACAGCCCAGCTCTGAACCACAATCCACGAGTGGTTGATTTATACAGATTGAACTCTGAAATGATTGATCTCTGCTCATATTGGCCATGGAGGTTAGTGCTAGAGGAAAATTTCCAGTAACGTTCATTTTCAAAGGCTATAAATCTTTAGGAGAGCATAACCCCTCATTTTTCTCCTGCAAGAATGGCTGGGGGATTTGAGCTGCTGTTCAGGGTCAGACAGCCTGATGCACATTCCACCAAGCCACTGGGGCTCTGTACTGTGATTAGGGTGCCTCAAGAAGATAGTCAAACTGACTTCCTAGGGGTTCCACTGCACCAGTTAAAAGCAAGGCAGTGTGTTTGCTCTGAATGTTCTGGCAGCTCTTTGTGGACATTCTGAAGTAGGTCTTCCTGAAGGAACCAGGACAATGATAGGGACTTCTCACGAAGGGGTTTTGGAAAAATTGAAAACCACCTCAGTGAGAAAATCACCAAGAAAGTTGCACTTAGGAGTTACTTTCATCCCCACCGTGTCCCTGCTCATTTTGGGGGGTGGGGGGCAGCCAGGGCTGTTCAATGGGAATTCACTGGGAAACGGTACCCTGCCCACCTTACAGCCCTGATCTCGTCTCTCCACACCTCTTTTTGTTCCCAAATTGAAAGAACACGGTAAAGAAAAAGGATTTTTTTTTTTTTGGTTAGAGCACAATTTGTATATATTTCAAATGGACAAAACATCAGTATCGTGAACAGTGTCTTAGGATAACTCGCCCTTGAATGGGAGCTTCCTGGCCAGTACTTCGAGGTCTACGAGGCATTATCTAAAAAATGTATCACTGTGGAAAATGGAAACTGCTCAAATTGAATGGGGAGAGGGGGGCCTGCGGTTTTTCTTGATGATTCATTGCTGTAACACTGCCCTTCCGGCGGCTGAGGGAGTTTCATATGTTTTGTCGACATCATTAGGCGCTGGAGCTGTTGCAGGACAAGTATGATGGCTGTAGGGATTCTGCCACTTTTCTAGCACTGATATTGCTCGTGGGTCCACCACTCTATTAGAACTGTTAACTCTATTCAGACTAATTTTTGCTACAAATCTCACAAAGGGGGTGCTTCTGGGTATTTAGGTTTACATTCTATTTTAGAGCGGTAGATCCGGTTGGCATCAATTGTCTGAGCCCGTGGTAGCTGCCATCTTGTGTGACTGTGGCTTGGAGGCCGGACCCTCAGGAAAAGCATTTAAATAAATCCCTCGAGGATGCCGAAGCTGCCAGTGTGATGTGCCATAAATCAAGAGGTACAGAATTCTCTGGGGAAGGACTTGAGAGATGGAACCACCACATTTATGTCAACATTGCTGGAAAACATACTCAGCCCGTAGCTTCACATTCTGTTCTCTTGCTTGATAAAGGTTTGTGTGACAGCAGTACTTTTTTCTACTGACCCTCATGGTTTTAACTTTGTGGGACATGGTTCTTGTTGCAACTACTCACCTGTCCAGTTGTGGGAAGCAGGTAGCCATAAGTAAATGAGTTCCATGGTGTTTTCAAACCATTTTACTTACAGGGATTGGGTTCGATTTAGCTCATAACGACTTTGTTCGCTCATTGCTAGTGTGGGATAAGGGCGGGATCCTTGGGAAAAGTGGTCTCTATAGTAACTTTGGAAATGGACATAAAAGAATGCTTTTTATTTTCCTCCACATGTTTTACAACATGTCTTGGCTTCTCACTCTCCTGGGTGGGTCAACTGATTGATTTTGCAGAGTTTATTTGTCTCTTTTCTTCCCTATTTTTATAAATCTCTTGGTTAGATCTCTGAGATATATAAAAGTAGAGCAGACAGGATGTCATAGTCACCTTTGGGAACAAGTTATTCTCAACTTTGACCTTTTTTTGGTTATTGTTAAGTCTGTGATTACAGAAACATTATCTACTTATTTATATAAGCAATTGCATTAGTTATTTTCAACCTGTTTGAGCCCCCTCTAATATGTCTTTTTTGTGCTTATGTTACTGGTTGTGCTTCTCTTATCTTACTGGTTGATGGTAGCTAAAAAGGTCAGACAAACTTTTTATATCTCATTTCCATGTCTAGATTACTACAACAACTATCTTTATAAGACACTCTTTAACAGCTTAACTCATTAAAGATTTAGGATAGGGGAAAAACAAAAGCAGGAGATAAATGAACCACATCAATGAACAACCCTGATTTTTCCTATATATGTATAGAACAGTCAAATCTCCTTTGGGTTTAGACTAATTTTAGAGCTGCACTTGCAGCTCAGGGTTGTAATTAATGTAGAGAACTTTGTATTGGAATTGGGAGTCAAGGGATGATGAGGTGTGTGTGATGGACAAAGAGGGGATTAGGGACCAAAAGGTGCAGGCAGTGGGGCAAGCCACTGTACAAGGATGAGCAGATGCAAGTATGTCAGAAAATTGTGTATGCTGAGCCGAGAAGGAATTTATTATTTCTGGATACTAAAATAGGCAAGTGAAAGAGGTTGCAGATGAGGTCAGACAGATAGATAAAATCATGAAGGACTTCTTGGCCCCTTCTCTGTTGTTTATCCTGTAGGCAGTGGGAATTTGGGGAACAGCATTACAAGCAGATTTGCACGCTAGGAAATGGCTCCAATGGTGGCAGGAGGGCCCAGGAGTAGAGAGAATAACTCCAGTGGTCTACGTGGGAGATAGGGAAAAGATCTGGGCAGGAATAGAGAGAAGGGAAAATAAGTGACTAGATGTAGTAGATAAAAGAAATAGGAAAAATCTGGTATAGTTCCCAAGTTTCTGGCTTGGACAGTTGTATAGATAAAGGTATAAATCACCTAGATAGTAAATAGATATTGTGTATGTGGAAGGGACTAGAAAGAGGAAAAATAAGGGGAGAAAAAGGATGAGTTTAATGTTGAGCGTGCTGAGCTATGAGAATGTGGGGGTTATCCAGTTAGATTTTTCTGGAAGGCATTGGGATAATCAGATATAAATCATGGTAATTAAAGAGACTATTCAGAGTTTTTGTGGTGAGATATGAAAGATACTGGCAACTATAGCAATGGCCATTTAACTTCCAGTCAGAAGGAATGACCAGAGAGGGAAGTGATATTGCGAAAGAAAATGTGAGCAATGGACGGCCGGGAAGAATAACTGAAGTGGGTGAGGGAGGGGGCATGGTGATGCTAAAGGCTATTCAGACTACAGAGCTAGAAGAGGGAGTGGAGCATGACCATCTGTAGACATCTATATGTTTCTCTGGGAAGGCAAAGAAAGCAAATAAATAGCCCAGAAGTTGAGAGTACATAGGCCTATGGAAGGTAGTTGACTCTTAATAAGAAAGAGATGAAGCACCCTTAGGTGCTTTGAGGGAAAGAGTCATTGAAGAAAGAAGGTGTGAAAATTAAAAGCAACCACAAAAACTCTTGGATAGAACTGATACAAAACAAGGATCAAAAGAATGGGAAATCAGGGCAAGATTGAGGTAGCTGACAGACGATAAGAAATAGAAGGTGTAATTGCCACAGCACCTTGTACATTATTGTGTCTTGCATTATGCCTATTATGGACTTAGTGTTGTGCTATTCTGTGGGAATAATAAACAGGAAGGAAATACAGTACTGATGACCATTGCAAAACTCAAAGTAATTGGGAAGACAAACATAAAACTGACCTGTCCTAAGCAATCAATGATACATAATGAAGTATAAGAGTTTTGATGGGAATGACAAGATGGTGGCAATTTTATCCTTAGCTGTCCCTTGTCTATCCATGGCAAACAGTGGTCGTAGGCTCCTGCCTGCGCCCAGTCTTGGACTCAGATTTCATCATAACGCTTTCGGCAGCCTCTCAGACTTTATGAGAATTGGCAATTGAATTGAAAATGATTTGCCAATTCTGGTTCATGATAAACACTGTAATTTAAGAACTTGAAGGAAGTTTTATTGTCTCCCAGAGGAAACAGGATGCTTTTCAAGGAAACATATATTGGATTTCTCTAGATGTAGTGCCCACATGATTACAATCAGAAGCATAATTAGGTCTTGCAGACTTAATTTCATAATTTTTATGAGTTTTAATCATAAGGAAATAAGTCAACTATATGTGAATTTACACATTATTGTTTAAAGCCCTTCTGTAAATGTTCAGGAAGGGGCAGTCTTTTCTTTCAAAGAGACTACGTTCTAGTTCTGACAGCACTTCCTACCCTTGCTACTGAGGCTCATTTTCTCTTGTTTTCTTTCCTCTGATGGAAGATGGAAAACAGCTGGTCATCATGCTCAGTTCTTACTGGTTAGATGCATTCTCAACAATTCTTTAAGTCCACAAGGAAGCCTACCTTTCCTTATGGGCAATATCACAAAATCAATACTTGGCAGCTTCATTTTCTGGCTTTCTTTTTTTTTTTTTTTAGCAGCTTCATTTTCTATGGAATGATTTGCTTATTTACATTTGGTTTTCATCTCTTGGAGGGCCCCTCTTTCCATTCTTCCAGGAACTTCTGTTTCTCTTCTCTGGACCATCATCAAGTCATCCGCAAACCAGATGTCCTTTTGGAAGGATGGCAAAGGCAGGGTTGGGCCCTGGGGAGGCCTCCTCAGCGATCCCAGGGTTTTGTGCTGCATTGGCATTGCCGAGTTTGTTGTTGGTTGCTTGTCTCTTGTGCATATGTGTAGATAAGACCCGTGTTCTTTTCATCTATAAAGTTGGAGTGGGTAGATTGGATGACCTCTAGTGAAATTTAAAGTTTGTTAGCATTATCTTTTGCTTTTTTCCTTGCTAACATCTTTTTTTTCCCTCAAAATTATGAGTATAAATATAACTTATAGCCTCAAAACTGTGAAATAATTATGAAAGGAATGTTAGCAACCTCTGTCTTAGAGATGATGATTGATGATCTCAGAGATGTATCTTTGAACATTTTCACTATGTTTCTATACGAGTACATATGCATTTATGTGTGTGTGTTTCCATTCCCCCAAATCTTTTTGCTCCATTGCAATGTTTTAAGAAGATAAATTCCTTCACTTCTTGATTAAGAACTAAGATTCCCAAATTGAGCATGTGAATACAACTGCACACTCTGCCTTGGAAACTACCGTATATACTCATGTATAAGCCAGGTATTTTTAGCACATTTTATTCTCTTTTTTAAAAAAATCATTAAAAAAAATTCTTTCATTGGAGGCTCATACAACTCTTACCACCATCCATATATACATCCATTGTGTAAAGCACATTTGTACATTTGTTGCCATAATCATTATCAAACATTTGCTTTCGACTTGAGCCCTTGTTATCAGCTCCTCATTTTCCCCCTCTTCCCCCCGCCTTGCTAATTTATAAATTATTATTATTTTGTCTTGTCTTACACTGTTTAACGTCACCTTTCACCCACTTTTCTGTTGTCTGTCCCCCAGGGAGAGGGTTATATGTAGATCCTTATGATCAATTCCCCCTTTCTACCCTACCTTCTCCTTCCTCTCCTGGTATCTCTACTCTCATTATTGGTCCTGAGCGGTTTATCTGTCCTGGATTCCCTGTTTTTCCAGTTCTTATCTGTACCAGTGTACATTCTCTCGTCTAGCCAGATTTGTAAGGTAGAATTGGGGTCACCGATAGTGGGGGAAAGGAAGCATTAAAGAACTAGAGGAAAGTTGTATATTTCATTGTAGTGATACTACATCCTGACTGGCTCATCTCCTTCCCATGACCCTTCTGTAAGGAGATGACCAGTTGCCTATAGATGGACTTTGTGTCTCCACTCTCCACTCCTCTCACTCCATTCACAGTGGTATGATTTTTTTGTTCTTTGAAGCCTGATACCTGACCTGATCCCATCAACACCTTGTGATCACACAGGCTAGTGTGCTTCTTCCATGTAGGCTTTGTTGCTTCTCATCTACATGGCCACTTGTTTATCTTCAAGCCTTTAAGACTCCAGATGCTCTATCTTTTGATATCCAGGCACCATCAGCTTTCTTCACCACATTTACTAATGTACCCACTTGGTCTTCAGTAACCATGTTGGGAAGGTGAGCATCATGGAATACCAGGTTATTAGAACAACATTTTCTTGATTTGAGCAGATGCCCACTGTTTGTCTGCTACCTTGATACTTAACATATATGTACATAGATCTATTTCCCTATCATTATATATAAATATATTTACATATGAACATGTCTGTATTTAGACCTTTATCAATGCCTTTTTGCCTCCTAATTCTTTCCTCTATTTCCTTTTACTTTCCTATGTCCCACTATCATGATCAGCCTTCATTTGGGTTTCAGTAATTTCCCTTGGTTACATTGCCCTTGATCTAGCCCTACCAGGTCTTGTCCACCCTCCTCACCATCAATTTTGTATCACTGATTGTTCCCTGGTCCCTGGGTTTGTTAACAGCCACTTCCTTTCCCCTCCCTCCCTCTTTCCCATGTCCCCCCACTGAACCTTTGCTCCCCTTGTTTCTCCCTCCAGATTGTTTATCCCACCTATTTTATCCAGATAGACCTGCAGAAATAATTGCACAAAAAATAAGACAGAGCAAAACAAAGCAACACAAGAAAACAAAGAAACAAACCAATGACAGAAAAAGAAAAGCCTGCAAATCGTTCCAGATCTGTTTGTTGACCTCTAGGAGTGTTTTGTGAGTGACTTTGATGGGGTGTCACGTCCTGGTCCCAAAGTCTATTTTTGAACTCCCTTGGGACTTCCTTGCACTGCTCTCCTTGCTGTTATGTTGCATGCCCTTAGTGTTTCACCTTGGTCTGGTGGGGTCAGACCGGGCGCAATTCCCATACTGTGTTTCTAGTATCATCCCCCATAGGGTTATGGGTCAGTGAGGGATGTTGTGTCTCATAGTGGGGCCAACCATATGGTCCTCTCTGTGTGTTGGCGTCTCTGAGCAGGGATATAGACCTCAAGGTTTGGTGGGTCAGGATGTGCTCCACTCTCTCTTCCTTCCCCTTCATTTGCTCTTGCTGCACATTTTTTTCCCTTTGCTCTCCTTTTATTATTTTTTATTTTATTATGGTCATTTAAAAAAATCATTTTATTGGGGGTCTTGCAACACTTCTCACAATCCATCTATCCATCCATTGTGTCAAGCACATTTGCACATTTGTTGCCATCATCATTCTCAACACATTTTCTTTCTACTTGATTCCTTGGTATCAGCTCCTCATTTTCCCCCTTCTCTCCTCACTCCCCCCTCCATCATGAACCCTTGATAACTTTTAAATTATTATTATTTTGTCATACCTTATACTGTATGATATCTCCCTTCACCCAATTTTCTGTTGTCCATCCCCCAGGGAGGAGGTTGAATGTAGATCCTTGTAATCAGTTCCCCCTCTCTACTCTACTTTTCCTCCACTGGTCTTGAAGGGATCTTCTGTCCGGATTCCCTGTGTTTCCAGTTCCTTCTGATCTGTACATCTTCTGATCTAGCCAGATTTCTAAGGTAGAATTGGAATCATAATAGTTGGGGGTGGGGGGGGGCAGAAGGCATTTAGGAACTAGAGGAAAGTTGTATGTTTCATCGTTGCTACACTGAACCCTGATTGGCTCATCTACTCCCCGTGACTCTTCTGTAAGGGGTTGTCCATTTGCCTACAGATGGGCCTTTAGTCCCCATACTTCCCCTCATTCACAGTGATAAATGATCTTTGATACTTGATACCTGATCCCATTGACACCTCATGATCACACAGACTGGTGTGCTTCTTCCATGTGGGCTTTGTTGCTTATTTTCAAGCCTTTAAGACCTCAGACACTACATCTTTTGATTGCCACTGCTGCATATTTTAAATGCAGTTTTTGTGATAAAATTAGGTGCCTTGCCTGATATTTGAGTCAGCTTATATTCAAGTATATATGGTAATTAGTATTCTTCTTTCTGGCTTCTAACTTCAAATACTGTAACTTCATATTATAGGTCACAAACTTTACTGGGAATGCCTCGTAAGTGAAGTCGTTTACCTGACTTAGTCTTAACTATCTTTTCTTCACTGTTATCTAGCACAAAATGCTTTGGATAAGAATTTGGAAGTTGTATCTGATCATTACTCTGATACAATTACTGCATGATTGTAGTCACTAAGGAAATATATCTATATCTATATCTATATATCCAAGTTATGGTGACAAACTCTCCTACTTTGGGGATACTGTTATTAGTTTGACTCAGTATTTGTTTTCTTTCATTCCCACTTTGGGTGTGGTCAAAGGCAGGCAGGAATCAAGGGGTATTTAATAGAGTAAAATATTAAAATTTATTCATGCATATGTGTATATATACATATTTATATATCTATTCCAAACCAAGTGTTCCAGTCTTCTAAGAAGCCATTAATGTTAAATTGATGCTGCAGGGTATGTGCGTGTATTTGTTTAATTTGACTTACAACACATGTTCATTAACTTACAACATACGTACATCTACGTACCCAGGTGTTCTGCTGGAAGAATTACTGACTGTAGATAGTACTTTTGTAACCTCTGGACTCCTTGGGTGAGGTCCTTGTTGTACTTGGCTGCTAACTAGCACGTTGGAGGTTCAAGCCTACCTAGAGGAGATTCAGGAGAAAGGTTTTGAAAACCTCCTGGAGCACATTCTACTCTGACACACCTGGGGGTTCCCAGGAGTCAGAACTGAAGCAAGGCAATGGTACCTATTGTTTCCCCCTTTGTTCCTGATTCAGAAAGTTCTCTCATGCTTTCTCCCAGTCAATAATCTCTTAACAATCATTGTTGGTATGATTTTATGTGGTGGCCATCCACTCTCTGTACTTGTACTTTCATCACTATGTCTCTACGCCTGGCAGGCCGGTCCCATTCCAGGACTTAAGTGACTTTGGGTCAGTCTTGGTATTTCATATTCAGGCGTGCTGAAAGGTGACATTTAGTGGAACTGTTGAAGAAGTCAGATGTGGTGTCTGTGGTAGGTCCAAGTTTTATTCTGCACCCAAAGTGGCTAGATGCTACCCCTGATTTATAGAAGTTGACACTGGTCTGGAGCTTGATGCCATGCTGGCGCCATGCTGTCTGCTGGCCTTTGTCAGGGAATCCTGGCCTTCTTCATTTGGCCTCAGATTTCTTGGATGACCCATGTGTTTTGGACAGTACACTGCCTGTGTGGCAGGCACTAGCCGTGCTGTTTAGCTCAGTATCACCGCCCTCAAGTGTTGCAGGCCGAATCCTCACATGGGTTGGGTGTGATCAGAGCTAGCTTTAAGCTTCAGTCATTGTTACCAAGCTAGCTGCATGGGAGGGGGACCTGGTCAGTCATCTGGTCGGTCTCTACAGAGCGAGGCAGTGGCAGAGTGCCACGACGCTCTTAGTAAGTTGAAGAGAAAGTGGTTTCCCAATGTTGAGAGAAGTCTGATCAAATGTATGTTCCCAAGGGAGATGTTGTAGAGTGGGTTAAATAGATTATACCACAGTATCACACAGATGAAGCTGAAGGCCATTCTCTGGATTTACACATGCAATCAGATAGTGCTGAAGGGCTTTGCTGTCTTGGCTGGCACGTGGAGCACAGAGGCTGGTCCTCTGGCCCCTTGCCTAACGTATGGCAATGGATATGCCCACCCCCCACCCCCAAGAAAATGTGTGAAAATAGCTGTGTGAACCAAATGGACAGAGACATTTCATCTGTAGTTCTGAGAAGTCTAGTTCTGTAAGTGGTGTAAAATTGTTCATGAAATCTTGATGTTGGTACCTTGCCCTCTTACTTACTTTTTCAGAGGCAGTTTCTATCTCCCCAGCTAGCTTGGTGTCTGAAACCAGTCTGTTCCTCAACCCCTGAGACTGTTCATTGAGCAGCGAATGGATATCGTTGCCTGGGATTTTGGAATGGAAAGCAGCATGGCTTCTAGTGCCTGCTGAGAAGTTAAACTGCAATGTATAGCAACATATCATGTGCACATCCACACTGCGGAAAATACCGAAGCTGGGTCTGAGAACACACAGGGTCGAAGTTAGCAGTGACTCACTTGTGATACTGAATGCTGAGCTAATGATTTCTGTGTGCTGCTGCTAAATTTGGCCCTATTGACAACAAGGAATATTTTGTTTTGATTCCATTTTATTTCCAGTGGTTTGTTTTCATCAAAAAAAATTTTTTTTTGCATCACTGCCCTCTGGTGATGGGAGTAGGAGGCCCAGCTTATGCTCCTGTGGAGCCGCTGCTGGAATTGAACCTCCATCCCCGCAGTCCCGCGCACAACCACTACGCCACCGGGGCTCAGCCTGTTTTCGTCAATCTTGACAAGAGAGACTATTTTCCTCATGTAAAAGGGCACATGAAATGGTGTCAGAGGAACAGTGCAAGGGGCCTGGGGCGGGAGTGGGGCTGCTGTGTGTGTGTGTGTGTGTGTGTGTGTGTAACAACAATGACCAAACAGTCCGGAGAGGGCAGGGAGGAGTGGGAAACCACAGTGCTGCCCAAGCAGATCCTTGTGAATGGGTGGGTCTGGGGGGTTCATCTTGAACTAGAGAGAAGCAGGAGGGAGGGAGGAGGCTTCAGATCAGCATGAAATCAGCCTATCAAAGCCATCAAAGCATAGCATTTTCACATCTGTCTCAGAGGACAATTGTTCTTTCATTCATTTTTTTGTTTCCACCCATGTGGATCTCAGGGTTAATAGGTTTGAGTGTGGAGAGGTAGTGTACCTATTTGTTTCCAGATTTTTCTACCACTCAGGTAAACAAAATCCGTTCTTAGGCCTATCACGAAGGATCTTTTAAGTCAAAGGAAACATCAAGCAGTCCAGGTGACACGGAAATCATCAGATATCGCATCTGAAAAGCCTCTTGCCCCAGCAGGCGTATCCTGAGTTCCCTTGCCATCCTCCCCCGCCCCCCACTTCCCTATGTCCATGTTTGAAGTGGCTGGGCGAACTGCCTACCTGGAAGCTGATAAGACACACTGGCTGCACACTCTTATGATTTTCCAAGGAAAATAGCAAAGAATGCGCTTGGGTTGAGGTACAGGAGTTGCTGACTAGCGTGGTCTTTTCAGAATCATGCCCACGTTTCTGCTTCCTCTCATGTTCCCAAGCTGATTCTCAGCTCAAAACTAATAAAATCGATGTGTTTTTAGAAATCAACAAGTACGACCCACAACTCGGTCTTTAAATACTGATGTGCCAATTTCAAAACACTCCCCTCTGCTCAGAAAATTACTCTGCCAGTGTTTGCACAAAGGGCTTTGTCCAGAAAGCAGAAGTCGACGGTTGAAACTTGGTGGTGGTTTGCTCATTCTTTAATTCAGCGAGTGTTTATCAGACTGCACTATTCGTGAACCTCTGTGGTTGGTAGTGGGGTCAGAGCAGTGAGTCTCTACCTTTCAGAAATTCCACTGCTGATGGGTAGGAATTGGTGATTTGGGGGTGAAAGTGCACAGGAAATGGGACACTGGGAGTTGGGGTTTTGAAACTATTGTTCATAAAGGCTCAAAGATTTGATTTTGGAAGCACACTTGCTCTCAAAATTACTTGTCTACCTGGCCCTGAGTACAAACTCAAGAGACTTGATGCTAGCCAGTCTGGTGTTAGCAAGAGAAAACTTCTTTTTTTTTTTTTTTTAGATTCTTGCCTCAAAGAACTAGCCTTTGGTGCAGTCTTATCTTTAGGAAGCAGAGCTTTGGTCTCTTTGCTTAGTTTGTGTGTGTGTGTGTTGCTGTTGTTGGGTGGAAGAGCATACATTGGTAGGAAGATTATTCTAGCAGATCAATATAAAGTATAAGACTTATTTAGGCATTTATTCAAATTCCCATCACTGATTTCTATTATTCGATTGCAGTAGGAGCCATGATTGAGAGCAGTATTTACTCTGCAGCCTTTCCCCTTTTCCTAAAGCAGTTATATTGACACTTCACCCATTTACCCAACAATTCAATAGTTTTCCATATCAAGAAGGTTTTTTACTATGATCAGCTTTGCAACATTTTCTTTTTTGTCATACTCATTATTATTCATGTAGGGTTTTTCTTTTCAATTTTGGCAAAAATATGCAACAAAGCATTTACCAATTCAACTTCTACATGTATAATTCAGTGCCATCGATTACATAGACTCTTCATATTGTACAACTATTTTCATCCCTCTCCATAGTGTTCTACCACCATTAAAATGAACTCAG
>PVJH01022169.1:0-12977 GCA_004026705.1 Nesogale talazaci | reverse complement strand
CCCATTTACCCAACAATTCAATAGTTTTCCATATCAAGAAGGTTTTTTACTATGATCAGCTTTGCAACATTTTCTTTTTCGTCATACTCATTATTATTCATGTAGGGTTTTTCTTTTCAATTTTGGCAAAAATATGCAACAAAGCATTTACCAATTCAACTTCTACATGTATAATTCAGTGCCATCGATTACATAGACTCTTCATATTGTACAACTATTTTCATCCCTCTCCATAGTGTTCTACCACCATTAAAATGAACTCAGAGCCTCCTAAATACAAACTCCTCCTCCCATAGGTCGCTTGGTTTCTTTCTTTTAGTAGTTTTCTTGATATAATAATAATAAAAAGTTGTCTGTATGTCATCACAATCAGCTCTAAGGCTCCCTCCCCTCTCCTGCATCCACAGGTCACTCCCCAATTCCCCTCCCTGATACACCACTGCATCAGTTACTGTCTCTATGTATGTACTTTTTGCCTCTTACACTGGGAGACCTAAGAGAAACAATAAAAAACAAAACAAAAAAACAAATGAAACTTAAAGAAGACAATGATAATAAGATAAAGATAAAAATAAGGAGTAAGAAAGAAAAAAAATCCCAACAATATTTAGACAGCCAGAGAAGAAATTGCTTTCTTGGAACCATTGAGCATAGCATAAATTCGGATTGGGTCAAAAGAGAGGTCAGCTGACCAAATTTCATGTTATACCATTGACCAGCATCAAGTTTACCATGATCTGTCTGAAAGTAAAGCTGTTCAAATCCTTCACTTCTGCCTGGACAGGATCTACCACAGGTACAATTCAACCAGACATGCTGCTGATGGATTTTGGGTTCCTACCCCTCTCCATTTTCTCCCACCCCATCAGAAGCATCTCATTTTTATATTAAAAATCATTTTATTGAGGGCTGAGCCCCGGTGGCGTAGTGGTTGTGCGCGGGACTGCGGTCCACTGGGACGGAGGTTCAATTCCAGCAGTGAGGCTGGGCCTCCTACTCCCACCACCGGAGAGCAGTGATGCCCACAAAAAAACAAAAAAACAAAAATCATTTTATTGGGGGCTTCTACATCATTTTTCACAATACATAAATAAGCATACTGTGCCAGGCACCTTCACATGTCCGCTGCTGTTATCATTCTCCAAACATCCACCTTTCCCCTTGAGCCCTTGATATCAGCTTTCCATCCTTTCCCCTCCTCCCCTGCTCTCTCTTCCCCACCAGCCCTCAATACTTTATAAATTAGTATTGTTCTGTCATATCGTACACTGCCCGACCTCTCCCCCAACCCACTCCTTTGTTTTCTATCCTTCAACTAGGGGCTTATGTGTATGTCCTTGCTGTTGGTTCCATCTCTCTACCCCACCTTCTCTCCACCCTTCCAGCAGCTCCAATCTCACCACTGGCCTGAGGGGGCTCATCTGTCTTGGTTTCCCCATGTCTCCAGCTCCCCTCTCTACCAGTGTACCTTCTCCAGTCCAGCTGGATTTGTAAGGTAGAGTTGGGAGCATAATAGTTGGGGGGAGAAAGGCTTCAGGAACTAGAGGAAACTTGTATGCTTCATCACTGCCTGGCTGCCCCTTGACTGGTCTGTCTCCTCCCCGTGAGACTCCCCTGTAAAGGGGTGACCAATTACCCACCAGTGGGCCTTAGGTCCCCACCCTGCTCTCCCCCTCCTTCGTGATGATGTGCTTCTTGTTCTTTGATGCTCGATACCTGCTCCCTTCAGAGGCATCTCATTTTTATTTAGCCTGAGTAAGGAATGTAGTGACTGTGGGTCTGTGTGGGGTCTCTAACCTCCAGGTGAGCTGGTGAGTTCACAAGCACCAGCTGACCCACGGAGGCCAGCAGGGCTCCTGGAGAGTTACAGTCCTGGATCCCCACAGACAGGGGTAGTTCCACCCTGCCGTGGAGGGTCTCAATGAATGGACATCCTTGTCCCGTAGGGTCGCTGTGAGGCGGGAGTGACTCGATGGACTGGAGTTAGGTTTTTCTTCGGGGGATGCAGAAGCAGACCTGACCAGCTTCCTGGGGCATGGACATGTTCCCCAGGGCTTTCTTCGCTGCCTTTCTTGCTCCCTGACTGGAAACAATGGCCTGTCTTGGCCTGGCAGCCTTCCTTTCTCTTGTCCATGCTTTCTTTTTGCATGCTTGACTCTGGACACTGTCGGGTGTATGTTCTTTTTTAATGTATCATCTTCTTGGTCAGTGTAAAGTCATCCTGAGGTCCTCCCCCCCCCCCCTGAATCCTCGATAAGGGGGAACTGGGATTTGAGGAGAGCTTGACTCAGTTCGTGCTCCGGGAGAGCCCGGGGCCACGCACACGTACCCCAACACGGCCCACTTCGGAGCAGCCATCTCCGGCACTGGGAGCACAGCGGAGCTCATTGGTATGTCCCCAGCAAACATGCATAATCTGGGCAAACAAGCAACCCTGCCAAAAGGACCATCCACCCGCTCCTCAAGACAGAGCAACAATTCTTGGCTCCCAGATCAGTAAAATTATCTATTTTCAAAATAATCCTTAGGAAAAAAAAAAAAGGAAACTAACAAAGGGGATAGTGTTGTTTATGTAACTTTTTTGTAAGGTTATAAAAAGTCTTTTCTCTCTGGGTACAAAATGGGTACAGTACGTGTTCCCAAGCCCAGAGAGGGGGTTTGGAAAAGCAGGGATCTCTCTTGGGATTTTCCTTTGCTAATAGCTTCAGCATTTCTCCCTGATTTTTAAAAAAAAAATGTTATTATTATTTTTTCATGTTTTGCTCTGATGTTCTTGGGAACGGTTGTGGGGAACTGAGGAAGTTGGATCATTTCTCTTGCCTCTGCGAGCCCTTCGAGGCTCACAGGGTAGTTGGGGTGATCTGGTTGGACAGGCAGCTTGTCCCTTTGTAGGCACGGGAGACAGGCCAGGGTGTGGGCCAGTGGCTCCAGCTCCTGACGTGGTGCTTTTGCTTTCTCTGGGTGCTCAGTGTGACATGGTCCATCCGGGTGAAACGTTTTTCTTTCTGATTGCCTTCCTGCCTTCTTTTCCTCTTTCTGCCCCTCGGTCGTCCGCTCCACTGGTCATGTCGGTTCCAGTTAACATGAGAGGAGCCTGAAGGCAGCGTATGCTTCGCAAGGCGATTGAACTTCTTCACAGGCTTCATGAAACCCTAAAGGAGGACACCGAAAATTTAAAACATTTAAAATCTAAAAATAAGGGCTTCAAAACCCTGATGCATGCAGAAGGCGACTGTAGAGGAAAAGCAAAGATAAAAGACAGTAAAGGGCACCCGGCCATCTCAAACAAGGAAGGCAGAATGCACTATTATGAAGAGCGCTTTGTAGAGGGAGAATGTTCGAATAGCTAGAAGAACTCAAGATTGGCTCGAGGTCTCCGTTACGTGTGGAATTAGTCAGTGAATTCCCACCGGTTACCATATGTAGGAGTCCACCGGCTTGGGATGAGAGTGAGGCTTTCTGGGTTCTGGTTGGTACCGTGCAGGTTCCTACAACTATCTAAACTATACCTTCTCTTTTTAGTGTGTCTTGGATAGTTGTTTGGGTCAGTCTGTGGGGACAGATATAACACCAAGGCTTACCCGAGTTTTAGGTTAACTTTATTTCATTTGTTTTGCAGGGAGTAATTAGTATCTCCATTCTAGGCGTGGACCTCGCTGGTTACCAGTGAGAAGCATTTCACAACAGTTTCAGAAACATGCCCTGTTCTCATTTCAACTTCAGGTTTATACTGGGTCTGGCCTAAGGCCTCTTTGAGATCTAAGGGTATTTTATTTCTCTGTGATTCTTGGCTTTGTCAAAGTTTTCAGATATGTCTTAATTTTAGTCATTTGCTCAGGGAAAATCTAGAGGTCACAGTAAGGAATAAGGATATCGGACCAAAGATCTGTTGGCTCTGTTCTCTGGGAAGAGAACTAAATTTGAAAATATTTTATAGGGATTCTTTTATTAAGTCAAAGGCAAGTCATACAGATGATGGTGACCATTCGTATGCACTCATAATGGTATCACAAGATTTACAACCATGTGACCCAGTTCTAAAATATGGAAAACAAAGAATATTTATAACAGTCTCATGACTGGTGGTATGTCAGTTCATCACGGTTGCAGTGGGGACTATGGAAGCAGGAAAGGGATTGTAATTGGAAAAATAGATTAAGGCAAATTGGAATAGTTTACAGGATTGATTTGGGGGACATCCAATAATCTTGATTTAGGCATGACAACCACGGTAGCACAATTTTCATCAAGAACATGTTCAAGCAAGTACTTGAAGGCAAGACTGCTCCTCACTTGGCTGGTAGGATAGTTGAAGCAAATCCACTTTTAAACACAGCCCACCCATCAGTGGTCAGAAAGAACTCAATGAGGACTGACTTTATATGAAGACTCAAAGTGGATTTTGGTTCCCACCATGAACTGTAATCTTCTGCAAGCCAAGTGCACCAAATTGAAACTCTAATACAGGTCAATTTCTGGAAAACATCAAACATTAGATTACTACTTTTGACCCTGCAGACTTTTTCGATCTAAGTATATCTTGGTCTTAGGTAGCAACTTTGAGTCTAGAGAAGGATAATTTCTTTATTGAGTATCTATTAAATGCTAGAGTATAGTCCAAAGAAGACCCAAGTTCTTCATAAACAATTTTATGCAAAGCATTACTGAGATGGGCTTTTATAAATGACTAGGGTTTCCTCAGTGGAGATGGGGTAGTATAGCATGGCACAGAATTAGGAAACTTAACGACTAGAGAAGAGACTATGACAGACCATTCGTGAGTGATTAGAATTTAGGGGACAGCCAGGTGATGTGGTTGGGCAGAGAGAGACATTGGAGTTAAAGATGAGGTTCAAGCTTTATATGTTAAGTCAAGAGTTCACATTTCAATTTTTGAGTGATGGGGATTTATCTAAAGTTTGTTAACAGTTATGGGAGGTGTAATGAATATTTTTCTTCTTGGCTGTTCAGAATTTTAATCTGCTTCCTGTGTTAGAAGATTTTCCCATTTTATGATTCAAAGCCTTACCTACACTCTAGAAGTTGCAAGTGTTGTATATTTTCCCCTTTCTACTTGAGGTTAAAGAACAGGCCCATGATCTAGATATGCCAAGCAGATATCCCCACTCCAGACTAGGAATCGTGGCATAAAGAGCCAGGAGTCATAAATAAATACCTGCTTCTGAAGATGGAGTCCTCAGTTGCGAGAGGCAGCAGGGAAGAAACCCCTTTGGTCACCATCAAGTGTCCCCTCGTGAGCTGTGGTGTCACTGCCCAGTAACAGCAATGAACTCTTTGCCTCCCCATTGTCCAGGCTAATTGAGGTGTTGCTACTGGCCGCATAGCCTCCCAGCCTGGATCTTTATCTCTCCAAGCTATGGAGTGAGCTGACCAGTTTTTTTTTGTTTTTGTTTTTAATCATCTCAAGGGAAGTATAGATTTCCACACAGTCATACGCAGGGTTTTAAAGTTTACATTTCAGTGAGTTTTGAGGAATAGATTCAGATGTATAACAGCCACCATCTCAAAATATAGAACATTTTCATCACTCCTTAACATTCCCTTGCGCCTCCTTGCAGTTAGTCCCCTCTCTCTAGCTCCAGCTTCAGGCAGCATCTGATCTAATCTATGTTTCTGGAGTTTGGGCATTTCCAATTTTTCATATGGATGAATCATACAGTATGAGACTTTTGTGTCCCGACTTTTCCCCACGTAGCATAATCCCGTTACGTTTCATCCATATATATTTTCTCATTTCATAGTTCAATCATATCAAGCAGTGTTGTAAAATTGCTACTACAATCAGTTTCAAAACATTTTCTTCCTTCTTAACTCTTGTTATCAGCTCCCACTTACCCACCCTGCTCCCTCCTTTGCCTTACCACTCAGCTACCCCATCCCCTCCCCAGGAACCCTTATTCCAGTTATTGTCCCTGTAGATTCACTTATCCTGGGTTTCAGATACTGAAAAACATAGAAAGATATATGACAGAGCATCAAGAAGGCTACTAACAATGACAAAAATACACAGAGATCATATATACATGTACCCAGACAGAAAATATTAAAAACCAGATCAAGCAGAGTATCAAAGCGAGACCAAAGGACAAGGTTTTAACCATCGAGTCAGAATTAGCATTTTCACCCCTATCCCTCAATCATGGCTTGAGGGATCGTCAATATTTTTGTGTTAATATAAATAGTTCATTCAGTTTTTAAAAACTGACAGTCATACAAGATTGTTTTAATGTATACAGCTGAATGACATTTACTAAATTCCCTTTGTTTTTAGCAACCATCTCTAACTCGTTCTAAAATACTTCACCATCCTAAAATAAAACTTTGCACTACTTAAGCAGTCACTTTTTAATCCCTCCTCCCACCATCCCTTGGCAAGCACCGTCTGCTGCTCCTCTCTCTGTCTTTACCCTTCCTGTATCTTACATATGAAGAGTCAGAGTATGTCACATGGGAGAAAAATATATACAATTTTGGATAATTTAGTCTTCCCTGTTATGTTTTCAGTGATTTTAACACCCTTTTTCTGAGCTAAAATTTATACACCCTTCACTCTCTTAAAGAATACAGGTCAGCAGTCTTAATATAAACTCAGAATTGTGTAAGCAGCATTACCATCTGGTTGGTTGGAAACATATTCTCCACCCCCAAAAGAAACCTTATTGCCATTAATGGCTGATGAATGATTGTCAGGGATGAAGGAGCAAGAAATGGCTGTACTCTGTCGATGAAAACTTTGCAAACATAAATGTGTAATACTTATGTAATATATATAGATGCCTTACTAGGCTCGTTCAGCGTGTTTTCTGAGTGCATCTATGTTGTCCCATTCTTCGGTGTTACATTTCTTTTTGTGGCTGAACTGTTTTCCATTGGCTGATGTCTCAGGAGTCCCTGGGTCATGCAAATGGTGAATGCATGTAGTGGCTAATAACCAAAAGGTTTCAGGATAAGGTTCACCCCGAGACACCACAGAAGAAAGACTTGGGGACTGACTTCTCCCAAAGCCTACTGACACACATGAGGTCACCGAACTGACCTCATACCTTTTTTGTTTGAAATTTTAAATCAGATGTCATTTTATCCGCTCATAGTGAACCGGACATTTGGGCTGCCTTTTCACTTCTGCACTGCTCTGAGTCATGTTGCTCTGTACACATGTTTATGAGGACATGTGTTTTCACTTATCTTGGGTGTATAGCAAGGAATGAAATTGCTGAGTCTAAAATGATTTTTTTAAAAAAAGATGTGAAAACATCCAAGTTAGACAGATAGATATTAAATATAATGTTAAATATAAAGATATTCTGAAAACCATTAGTCATTAGGAAAATATAAATAAAAACCACAGTAAGATGTTAGTTGTGGTGGTTACACAATTTCATGTCAAAGTTTAAAAAAAGAAAAATATAGGTAATAGTGTATGGGGTGGTATTGAACCTGTCGATCAGATCAAAGCCTGGAGGTGACTCCTTGTGGATGGGGCCTTCTCATAAAGAGGGTCCCAAGAACCTCCTCCTTCCTCTCTGCCTTGACTTTCCTCCTGGCAACCCTCATGGCAATCAGATGTGCCCATTGCCAGTTACACTCCCCTGGGCCTGTGAGCTCCCTGCTTTCTGCATCATGGCAGCTGTGGGAGTCTGAAGGACTTAGGGACTAGGAGCAGACTTATGGACTTGATCTGAACTGAGATGGGATGTTTACTTGATAAATAATTACTTATTGATATAAAACTTTCTCTTACACATTAAAAAAAAACTGCTGAGTCAAATGGCAATTCCATGGTTACCAATCTGCCAGACTGTCCAACATAGCCCCACCATTGTACATTGTAGCCACCCAAATATGAATGTTTTCTCTACATGGTTGCCAATAATTGTTATTGTCTGGGTTTCTGATTTATAGTTTCCTAGTGGGAGTGAAGTGGATCCTGGGGTTTAGATTTGCATTTACCTAATAATTCATGATAATGAGCATGTTTTCATCAGTGTTTCTGCCTATCTGCCTATCCTTTTCTTCTTATTATTTAAAGATTGGAGATCATGAATTCTTGGCCTAGGAGCTTTCATGGGACGAGGCGCTGGGAGGACACCTGGAACTCACCTCATGGTTGTAACTGGATGCCATGTTCTAATCCAGCAGGACCCTGGGTGCAACAGAACAACCACTGCCCAGTCCTCACACTTGTGCTTGTGTTGGAAGCCCTGGTCACAGCCGCGGCGCCAATCTAGCTTGTCAGGGATCTTCCTCTTCCTTTGCTGCCCTTCTGCTCCATCAAGCATCCGTCCTTTCCCAGGGGCTCTCATTTCGCATAAGATGTCCACACGTCCCCAGACAGAGTCTTGACATCCTTGCCTCCAAGGAGCAGTCTGGTGACACTGCTTTTAGGACATAGTCGGTTGTTCTCCTGGCACGCCATGGTTTCCGAATTCTTCACCAGCACCCTCATTCAAATGCACCACCTCTCTGGTCCTCCTTATTCAGTGTCCAACTTTCACCTGCATATGAGGCCACTGAAAATACCAGGGCTTGACTCAGGTGTTCCTTAGTCATCAAACTGACAGCCTTACATTTCAGCATCTTACAGAGCTCTTCTGTTGCGGATTTTGCTCACTGCCATCTTTAGCCCACTGACGGCTGTAAGAACATTCTGCCCGAGCACTTTAACACCGACAGCCTTCTAGAGACTTCTGTATACCTGGTGCAGATTTCAGAGTCAAAACTGCTGGGATTTCCAGCCTGCCACTTGCCGAAGGGATTTGAGACTTGCTAGCCCCTATAATTTTGTGAGCCAATTCCTTAAACTTGTTGACGTTGTTGTTGATGTTTTATAGAGATGGCTCTATGTCTTTGGAGAACTCTGACTACTTCACTCAGGTTATTTCTTTTTGAGTGAGCTTGAATAGTTTGTGTCTTCCAAAGAAATTAATTTCATCTAAATTAGCAATTAGTAAAGCTATTCCTGGTTTTTCCTTACTGTCTTTTTTTTTAACCATGTGTAACATGCCCAGTGTTTAATTTCTTTAATTTCTGATATTGATAATTTGTAACTTACATTTTCTTGCTCACTCTGGCTGAGAGTTTGCACAAATTTTTAAAATACTTATATGTGGTTGGCAGCATTTATAAAATACTTACTCTCAAGAAACAGAACTTCATGAACACTCAGAGACAGAGCTATTAAGAACTGACAAAAATAGAAATATATTTAGTATAGCACATATGTTACACCAAAACTCAAAATAAACTCACTGATAACAAGTCCATTCCCACTCAGCGTCGACTTGATAGAAACACTCCTTAGGATTTAAACAAGCATGTACTTTATTTTTGCCATCATCATTTCCAAAACATTTGCTTTCCACTTGAGTCCTTGGTCTCAGCTTCTCTTTTTTCCCTTCCTCCCCCGCCCGCCCACTCTTGTAAGCCCTTGATAAATTATCATTCTTTTCTTATTTACCCCTCACTCACAGAAAGGTCACCAGTAAGGGACAGGCCAGCCAGAGTGCAGTGTAGCACCCACAGAACACACACCATTCCTCTAGTTCTTCTACGCACCTCCCCACTCCACCATCATGCACCCCCGTGTGCCGTACAAACCCAGCCAGACCGGAGCATGTACACTGGTAAAGAGAAAAGCTCTTGACACGCAGAATCCAGGACAGATAAGCCCTTCAGGAACAGTGACGGGTGCAGCGATACCGTGAATGTACAGGAAGGGAGGGGGAAAGGGGGCGGAAGGGGGATTCAAGCATCTCGCGGATTCAAGCAGAAGCACAGCTGTGAGGAGAGTGCAAGGACTAGGCAGGGGTTGTTCTGTTGCGTACAGGGTCCTGGTGGATTACAACAGGTCAACCAGAAACAGCCAGAAGGTGAGCTCCAAGCCATCCCTTGCCCTCCCAGTGCTTCATCCCAAAGAGGAAGCAATCACTCTCTAGGGTTTGAGACTAGCTCATTATGCGAGCAGAGAGCCTCATATGTCTCCCTGCGGGCAGCTGGCAGGTGTGAGTCACCAGCCTCATGGCTAGCAGCTCACTTCTTGGCCCCCTGCGCCCCCATGGCACCACATGTGTGCAGTAGGAATACGCTTTTGAATAGACTTCAAATGGAGCTCTCCTTTCAGCAATCACTGGCTCGTGAAGACTGGTCGGGGAAACCTTTGAGAGATTCATTGTACAACAAAAATGCAAAGAATTTTGGGGGTTGAAGACATTGGTATTTGAAGCTACACAGTCAACTGTGGGTTGCATTGAGAATTCTGCAGACAGGAGAAATACATCATAATTGCCGCTCCCTGAGAAACCTTCATGCAGTTGAGTCTGGCCTTTAGCTGCGGCTGCTGAACCTCCGTCGTTGTCAAGGAGATGCCTGAAGAGCCAGGCTTGGAGCAGAAGAGAGGCTGAGCCTCAGGCTTGGATTAGGTTGGTTGGTGAGTGCCTTGCCACAACAGATAGAAGGAGGGTTTACAAATCTTACGGATCCTTGCAAAAAGCTTATTTTTGGTTTCATTAATTTTTTATTAACTTTTTTTATATTTCAGTGCTTCTTGCGCTTCATTGTCTTCTCCATTCTGATTGCTTTTTAACTATATCTCGGCATCATTTTTTGGAGGGGAGGGGCATCGCTGCCTCTGGTGGTCGTGGGCACTACCCAGTGCTGCTCCTGAGAGCTGCCGCTGGATTTGAACCGCCAAGCCTGCGGGCCGCAGTCCTGCACTCAACTACTTACGCTACCAGGGCTCAGCCCTGCATTGTTTTTTTTGTTTTTTTTTTTAAGGTAGACCTTGAGATCATTGATCTGAGACCTGTATTCTTGTATATTTAATGCTGTACATAGACCTTTCCCTGTGATTTCCTCTTTGGTTCAGGAGTTAGATAGTGTTGCTTCATTTCCAAACTTTTTAATCCTCCCAACATTTTTTCTATAATGAATGTCTCATTTGATTTCAATATAGAGAGAACATCCTTTGTGTGATCTCAACCACTTTAAACTTGCTGAAATATTTTTATGGCCCAAATATGTTCTTTCCTGCTGAATGTTACATGTGCACATGAACAAATGTTGGTCCTGCTGGTTTGGGGTAGAGTTGTCTATTACTGTCAATTAGCTCCGTTGAATTGATATCAGGCTGGATAGGTCTTCTCAGTCCTTGCTGATTCTTTTCAAATAAAAAGAGAGGAGTGTTGATGTCTGGAGAACGAAAAACTCCAAAACCATTTTTTACATTTCTTTTTTTTTTTTGAATCCCAGAAACAAAAGCAAAGTGCACTGGTTCCTGTGAGCTTTCATTGGGAGGGAGTACGCTGCCACGTCCCCATGAGAGTCAGCTGCAGCATTCCACTGCAGGCCACTTATCCAGAGCTGGGCTCTCCTGTTCAGCAGCTGTCCTGGTTGAGTTGAGGTGTTGGCTGGGGCCTCAGCAACCATCATGTTCAGTCGAGGAGGTGTTTCTTCTAAGCTTGTCAGTGAGAGTAGGATTCCGCTTTGATGCTTTGTTTTGTCTGTGTGGGGACTGTTAGGACCAGGGGCTCCATTCCCTAGGTTACCGGTTGAATGGCTTTCTCGAGCCCTTGTTCTCCTGGTCTTGTCATCATGTGGTTACTTACTTCATCAGAACAATCAAGAGAGAAAAAGAGAGCAAGAAAAAGGCCGAATGCTAAACAGAAATCAGTCTCGGATAATCTGGGAAGTAATCTCCCGGCACCCTGGCCAGATCAGCATCAAGTCATTGATCTGGCTCTGCTCAGAGGGTGGTGGGATGACGCCTGCCTCACCTTGTAATCTGATAGGCTCAAAGCTAGTTTAAAAAAATGTGGGTTTCTTTACTGTTCATGGGGTGAGGGTTTACATTTTAGGGCATCGTTTTTATATTCAATGATTCACGCAAAATAGCTAACTTCCTAATAGCTTGTCCTGAGTTCTCTGTTGCCCCTCTCCCCTCTTATCCGATCTGGTCTTCCTCTTCACCTAAGACAGGGGTGTCAAACTGGAGGCCTCTGAGGTAACTTTTTGTAGCCCATGATGATCTGAAAGAGAATGAAAATAGAATACAATTGTTATGAAGGAAGTAGTGCTGAGGGAAGATCGAGGCAATACCATACACACACTTCCCTCATTGCCTCTTATTTGAGAGCATGGCGGGTCACAGCACATTACCTCGGGGGCTGCATGTGGCTCATGAGCTGGCAGTTTGACACCCCTGACCTAAGGAAACACCTGGAAATCTTCTGGTCTGTTGTTTCCCTTTTCCACCCTCTCCCTCTTGCCCTTTTAAACTTTAAACTTTAAAGTCTTTTTCATTTGGTCTGAGAAACTTTACTTTGCTTTTACAACAGTTGACTCAAAAAATAACTGGCCTTTTGTGATTGATTAATTTCACCCAGCATAGCATCCTCTAAATTTATCCATGTTCTGTTGTATTCTCAGTTTCACCATTACTTACCAATGTGTGTATGTACCATTGGGTGTGTATATACCAAAGCTTTTTTCTGCATTTTCCCACTGACGGACATTTGGCCTGTGCCCATCTTTTCGTTGTAGTGAATGGTGCCGCTGGCGTGAACATCAGTGGGCGTGCTTTGGCTCATGTTCGGGCCCTTAGGTCTTAGAGTATATACCAACCAGAGTGACTGCTAGGCCATATGGTATTTCAGTTCCCCGCTATTTTAGCAAGTGCCGTATTGCTTTCCACCTTGGCAGTACAGTTTTACACCCTCACAGTCAGTTTCACATACTGCACCATCTCCAACACTTGTTATTTGATACATGTATCAAATATATATCAAAGAACACATTTATTCTATAGACGACATTAAAAACACTTTGCTGTGCATGTGCGAGGTGGTAACTCAGTGTTGCTTTGATTTGCATCTCTCAAACGGCTCATGATCATCAGCATCTCTGCTCTCTACCTGTTTGTGGCCTCTGTCCACTTTTTTTCTTTTTTTTTTGGGGGGGGG